>JAECUM010068159.1:0-15978 GCA_016617855.1 Megalonaias nervosa
TGATATCCATGCAGGAACATGGAGAGTCTATTATTCCTCAATTAAATAAGTAACAGTAAACTTGGATTCATTTCCTCATTAATTCATATAAGGGGGAATAAAAATGGAATGAAAACATATGGACGAACATGGTTTCACTATGCTTAATTAGAAACTATTATGGTAATTCCATGTTCGTCACTCCACCTTTTAATTCTTGACAAGAGTATGGCGCATAATGTATACATCCAAATTCAATAAACATGTTAGGTACTGTTTGCTTTAGTTAGGGTCTCTTTCCATACTTTGGTTATTTTTAAACCCATAAATAATGCACACGTGTCCAAAATGGGAAAAATGTTGCATGTCCTTCACGGATGGGTTTCGTTGTATGTATTTAGTGACCTCCTTCTTCCTTTAAAGATCTCTCTCAAGAGAGCTCAACACAGATTATAGGACGCAGTACCTGCCATTACCGAAATAGTTACAATCAATATATTCGCTTAGAAGTCGACTCTAACTGCAGACTGACATATCCAAATCTTCTTTGGCGTCATGCGCTGGCAGAACAAGGTCTATGTAGTTTGCTGGTAGTAATCAGTAAACAACATAGATCCTGATCTGCCGATCAGGCTGTATGTTATTTGCAGTTGGGCACAACTTATTAGCAAGTGTATATGGTATATTTTTGCTATTTTGCTGTCTCTTTGGAGGCCACGTTTATAACGTCATCGTCTAATTTCAGAACAGGTGGATTCATTGGATGCTGACAACTCTGTGTTTAAATATATTGCTAAAGAATATGTTCAAATGTGGATGAAACCTCTTGTATCAAGTCCAAAAAACAAAAAATCCTGGTCATATGATTAGATACTGGTCATGAGCATCCTGTACCATTAAATTTTGGGCCTTGAGAAAATGAGCAGAGAATCAGTTTATAAGGTTGAGACATGAGCATTGCATAATTCTGTCAAGAAATGTTAATGCATATTTGTGAGTTGAATTGCTTTTCTTTCAATTTCATCTAAGTTTCTACTTTCATTATTTGACACTAACATTTTGGAAACGCATGTCTTTAAGAAATTGAGTATTGCTTTATACATAGTAGTAAATTTTACTCACTACCTGGCTATATAAAATACGAATGTAGTGCACAAAGGACATAACTGAAAATGGGGTATAGAAATGTTCGTTGATAAATATTTTATTATTTTTAAATGTGTGCATTTATCAAGGAAAAGGAGTTAATATTTTCTCAGATGGGTGGGTACATTGAGGAATTTTGTGTGGTAGACATTCTAGCAGCGTTATAGATCAGTCAGCATTTCTCGCCATTTTATATCATGTTTTTTCAGTCTTAGCTTGGGGGGGGGACGTGGAGTCAATTACTAAATCTGTTGAAATAAGGTCTCAAGAGGTCTGCACCGTTCCACTCTATTTTCTATTCAGTATTAGAACTGACTTTAAAATCAGAGAACCTTAACTTGTGGATGAAAGTTGCTGATTACATATGAACATGGGTATAGTTTGTCTAAGTATACACAAAACGCCTGAATAAAACTGACAAAAACCCCGACATTTTACACCTTTGAAAATCAAGGTTTACTTATATCTCAAGGACAGAGAGAATTTAACAGATTTTATTGCAGAATACTCATTAATGGATCAGTCTGATTTGTCCATTTTGGTTTAGTCGTTAACGCATCCGTGTGATTGGTCACTTTGGTTTCCAAACATGACAAGCACTCACATTAGACTTCTGCTAAACATATCAAAATACAACACCTAACAACCGAAAATTAAGATCACTGAGCAAACGGAGAAAATGGTTTGCTTAGGAACATAGGATTTAAGAAGATACTTTTACTGTTTTATTATATAAATAAGAAATCCCAAGGTTATTGGAATTATGGAATGATCTTATCTGGGCCCTGTCAACAGGAGAAGTCATGGTTTTACTGTTAAAGTAACTAAAACATTAATTTCGTTATGATATATTTTCATACATGATTCTTATAACTGGCCATACAATACAGCTATTATTTCAAGCGACCTGACATCTGTACATTGGTGTAATAATTAGAAAACAAAACACCGCCAAACTAAAACACGCAAAAGAGAAACATAGAAATCATTTTTGTTTCTTTATTATATATTTTCACATATGATTCTTATGATTTGTGAACGTACATAAGCAACAAAATACAACTGTTATATCAAGCGATTGTCTGTCTGTACTTTAGTGTAATAATTATGAAGTTAAACACCGCCATCTACCCCCAAATAAAAACCTCAAACAAAACAAACAAGAGAAAAACATTTATGTACTTTCTTTTTTTCAGAAATGGATGTTCCCTTTTATGGAAGGGAAGAATTCCTTAAGGAGTTTATGAATGCATGGAAAACCAAGAGATATTTAATTTTTGGTGTATATGGAATGAGATCTGTTGGCAAATCAAGAACAGTCAGAAAGCACATAGATGATGTACAAAAGATTATAACTGAAGAAAACAGTCATTTTAAGGATGTTAAGATAATTAATGTTGACATGAGGTTTCTTAAAACCAGTAAACAACTTCATCAACAGATGTGTGTATTACTGGGTCTTGTGCCATATCCAGGTTATCAAAGGCAACAGAATGCATGGTTTCAACAGACTGAGTCTCATATTAGACAATTTGAAGACCAATTTTTCATTGTGTTGTTTGACAATTGTGAAGATGTGATGGATTCAGAACTAAGAGATACATTTTTTTCATTTGTTCTTACCTTGGCTAAAATCAGACTCAACATTCGTGTGTACATTACATCCACAACACAAGTTTTGTTTACACAAATAAGAAAATCATACTTTTACAAAACTCTGGAACCTATGAACGAATTAGAATCCAAGAAACTACTTAGAGCTGTTGCAGAAAGTGTAAATTTTGGTGAACACTTGGATAAGATTGTTGAACTTTGTGGTGGTCTTCCCCTGGTACTTCTGATGGCTGGTTCAGAACTTGAAGCAGATGAAGGACTGTTGAAGCCAGAAGAAATGGTTGAGCTACTGGCTGAATGTCGTCTGCGAGCCCTCAGTAGGGAATTCTATCCAAAAGAAGACAGGATAGGTACATATATTATTCAGGCCATGATGCCTATGCACTAAACTGTCTTTTTGCCAGCAAATATTGTAACAAAAATGAAACTGTGAATTTTGTATCATGTCTCTAATTTTCTCAGGTGTCTCTGGTGATTTTATGATGTAATCATCACGTCAATTTGAGTACAACAGTAAATATTGACCTTGAGGAAGAAGACTCAGTTAATCATTTTTTTTTCACATGTAACATAGGTCCATTTTCAAACAGTCTAGACTGTTCTGTCATGACATAATACACCAATAAATTGGGGTTTGTACTGTTCTTTCTATAACTGGTTTTAAATGAACTACGTTGATTCAGAACTGCATAATGTGACGGCATATTTGGATCTATGCCGATCACTATCTATCTATCTATCTATCTATCTATCTATCTATCTATCTATCTATATATATATATATATATATATATATATGCTATATATATATATATATATATATATATATATATATATATATATATATATATATATATATATAATATAATATAATATAATATAAATGCAATAAACTGACAACGAACAGTGCAAAACTAGTAGTATCAAACTAGCCTGAGCGCTTTCGACTCTTAAAGATATAATTATATATTTTGAAAAGGCCTCTAGGAATTTTAATTAGATAATATGCTAATTAGGGGCGGGGCTATAAATATTATATGAAGACAAGTCTCTTAGAGGTCATTTAACTGTATTCGGCACCCCTGTTTGATGGCCTTGGACTCTTTTTTCTGATATTGAGATGAACCCCTATCAAAAACATCATTATACTCGGCGGCCCATCCTTATCAGAAGACAGTGATCAAGCTATACTAAGACGTGGAGATAAGTCAGAACGTTTACTCTGTTCCTTCTCTTAGAATTTCTGACCTATCTCCACTTTCAAGGACAAAAGAGAGAGAGGAAAGAAAAGAAAGGCTATACTAAAAAGAAGACAAGCAGAGAAAACTATGCTAAGAAGAAGAAAGAAGAGGACTTACACAGAAAACATAGAAAGACCAGCAGTCATAGAATCTATATGATCGGTCTCCATCATAAAAAGGAAAAGGAGTGGCGATCTCCTGTGTTTCTCGATGTGGCAGATTTACAGACACCCTTGCAGCAGAATAATATGGATGAGCGACGCACTTTTACGGATGCTTCTGCTATGGCCATGGAGTCAATCTCCCTCTCCTCTCCTGTTGATAAATTTAATGATGTCACCGATCTCCTTGGTACCTGCGATGTTTTCCTTGTAGTGTTTCTGAGATTTTCACTCTGGGTAACAGAAATCTGAATCGTCAGGATCCCACCGTTCGCACGATCATTGATAGTTATGAAGACCCTACGATGACACGTTCGGAGCTGATGATGAAGAGACCTCCTTTTCTCAAGAAGGTGATGTTCCTAATGTCCCAACTGGACGGGGCGTATAAACATTAATAAAAGAATATGTCAATCTGGCCACAGACACACACCAAGCACTGCCACCTCAAGGAGAAAGCATCGTCATTTGTGACATCAGTACCAAATATCAGGTGAGCCTGCTCAGTAGGCTTCTCAGGAGATAGTATATCTCGGACAGACTATGACCGACATCAGTAGATATTATTTAAGCCTGGATGAAAAACAAACCGATCTGTACTTCATGTCCTAGGATAAGATATACATTCAGCTCACTTGCGACGGAGGAATCCGAGTAGATGATATCAACATCAGTGGAAGTACCTTTCGAGAGTATCTGAAAATGTTTGATGGTCTTTATCATCTAGCAATTAGTAGAGTACATCATTGGTCTGAGATGCTGGAGAGCATAGAAGTTACTGCGGTGGGGACGCTGATGAGTTGCAGAAGATCTATCTCTCAGTTTTTATGGGTATGTTTAATCGACGATCAAGGGGTTCTTCATCTCAGAGGCGTCCCTGATGGACTGACATACAGGAGTCTGGTGGCCATGTATAAGAAGACCGTCAGTGTTGAGCAGCATATCACGGAAAACTATGATACGATATAGAGGCTGAGACAGAAATTATCGGACAGTAAAACTTCCGAGAAGGAGAAGGGCGATATCTAAATAGAGATGACGGAGCTCGCAAGAGTGACTAGAGACCTGGAGGATATCGATGTCAAGGAAGTAGCTATTCCATCGGTGCCGGGAGAGAATGGCACATTTTGCCAAAAGTGATGCTTCTATCATAATTAGGATTACAGCCATCATTAGATCCAGATGTACTCTCATCGCTGAAATTATAGCCGCTGTAGGATTTAGTATTTCTTCAGTCATTGTAGGGGTTCAGGCTTCAACGATAGCTTCAGTCAAATCAGCTGTGTAAATCCTCCTTCTCCCACTCATTCTCCCTCGCCTCCCTTTCCCACTCTCATTTCTTCTCCTTCACATCCTTCCTTACTAAGCAGATTACTTCCGTGGTTTAAGGATTTACTGATCAAGCTGAAAGACTGTCTGATCAAGATGGCAGGATACATAGCTTCTGCTCTGTCAGGAATCATAGGACCCATTCTCATTACTTTACTTAACGTGGCTGCAGAAGGTGTGGGACTCATAGCAGAAAATCTTGTAGCGGCTATCATTATAGCCATAGTCAGAGTGATCACTACTTACTCTTCATGGTCAGCATCCAGAAAGAAGAGGATGACAAGGAAAAAGTAAAAGTGAGCATGGAGATAAGTCAGAAATCTCTCTACTTCTTAGCATTTTCTGACCTATCTCCGTGACACTTTAGGTTAAGCAGGAAGTGATAATACATTATTGAGAATGGAACCAAGGCATCCCCTGTCTTCGTTTGTTCGTGATGACATCGATTATAAATGGATTAATCGTGATCAGATCCAGGCTCTTTCTTATCTTACCTCGAACTTTCATCATCTGTGGAATAATCTTCCGACGCTGAGTTATGTGGGTGATATGGAGAACAATGTGAGCACGGTGAAGTTCTTATTCAGGCCTGAAAATCTGGCCAGCCTGATGTCCATGCTGTCTCTGGTCAGAAAGAGATCCGTTCAAGGTCATGTCGTTGCCGTAACGGTGACATATACACAAAGTATTTCGGAGAAAACGGTTTCCACCGGGGGAGAAATCTGATTATAGCCGTGTCCCCGTGGTTATATTCGTCGCTGTTGTTCTCATAGCCCTTTACGCCTCATTGTAGCCTCGTTAGTTAAGCAGATAAATCATTTGCATACTATCCTAAAATGGAGCCTCGGCAGTCATTATCTCCCTTTCTTTATGATGATATAGGTTCTCGATGGGTCAGTTCTTTTCATTCGATTTCTCTGTCTTATCTGATGGTAATTTTTATCATCTGTGGAATGAGACTCCTTTCCGCAGAGAGATCGACCAAATATCACGGCATCTGGAGGTGATCAAGCCTCTGGTGGATCCAGGACGAAGCATCGCGTTAGCAGCTACCTGATCCAATCGTGAAGATACCTAAGACTATTATTCCGGCTGAGAAAAAAAGACACTACTCTCCAGGTCCTTGATGCCTTCTCTAATCAGAGCTTTTGGTTTCCAGATGCCAAATCAGGTCCGAGCACCATGTAGAGAAAAGTTTTAGCGGAACAGCTGTCGATGCGCGATGTGTAGTGTGATATAAAAAATTCGTTCGAAATCACCCTGCTCCATAAATGGATAGAAAATTACAGAAATAGAAGCATCGGAAGCTATCCATGGATGGACTCGGTAGGATTATCGGGAGATAATATCTACACGTCAGAAGGAGTGACCACCAACCAGCGTGTCATTATGGCTAATCGCACAGCCGAGGTACGGCTGTATCCCATGTCGATGGAGCACTTGACGGAGTTTGCTCAGAATCAGTTCAACTTCGATTTTCACTGCGCTACCACAGCCCGTGGCATCAGTCAATATGATCTGACTGAAGGAGGAAACAATATGACGAGATCAGATCTCCGGTACTATGTGTTTTACACCGTGATGAGCATCCTCAGCGAGATGAAGGTGACTTTGCTTGGTAAGTCTGCAGAATCGAATTGGAGCGAGTTTAATTCTCATTATGATTCCACAGCATACCACTGCATCCGGAACCTATCCGGATTAAATTCTATCACTCTCGACTGGAGAATCAAGCGTGGCTATAATTCAGGTTTGGGAAGGGGTGTCATGGGTACGTCTACATCCAACATTGAATGGAATCCCCAGAAGTCCAAAACTCCTTCTGGATACACCGTCCCCATTCACGATATAGGAGACAGGTGACAGACCACGAGTTCATTGATTATATCCTTCGGCAGGAAGACGATGCCGTGGCTGGATTGGTGTACTTTATCGCACCTACCAGTCTGGATATCACTCCCGCTGAGGTTGTGGCGATTACTCACAGTCTTTATAACTATGTGTTCGCACTCATGACCGCTCAGGAGACACGCCTGTAGGGAACATTGTCACAGGAATCTCCTTTGCAGATAGGAATTCAAGTGTACACTGAACGTTTGTCATGATGTCGTTGCAGCTGGTTTATAAAAAACCCATCGATGTGTTTTCCAAGACGTCTCAGGAAGAGTTTGTCAGGCTGGTCAAACAACTTGGTCTCAAGCTGGATTTTAAGATCGCAGACAACCTTCCTCAGATTCTTTCTCATATGGGAATCACTTACGCGCCAGAAGAGGATCATTAGAAAAAATCACTACAGATCCATCTCCGCCTCAATCGTCCGTGACGCAGGGTGTTGTGCAGACCGGTAAAGACTCCCCCCCCCACTACCTCTGAAGATATTTCCGGGACACAAGGTATCATGACGCAAGATCTCGAGTCACAAAGTGACCTGACACAGATTGAGATAGTTAGCTTCGTTATGGGAGCAATAGCAGCTCTTCTTATCATATTGTACTCCTGAAATAATCCCGGTAAGATCATCATACAGCCAAGATGCTCGACCTGGTCTTCACTGACGTTACTTCCGGGACTACGACCTTTGCTGGAAAAACCCATCGATAATCGAGAACAGAATCATGTGTTATCGTTGCTAAATTTTTCTTATGTCGTGGGATGATATAATGTTTCTGCGGGTGCTAGTCTGGATTACACGCTGGTAGATACCACAATAAACTACCCCTTCGAACCTGTATACTATAACGTGGAAACACTCACGGCCAGAATATCTGCGTTTATGACATGATTTAGCAGCGTGTACCTTGATTATAATAGGAAAGTTACATTGTCTGTGTCTGCGGGATATACCTTACTGCCAGGACTCATATCCAGGATGTCTGGGTTCACCACCGGCATCACAGGCACATTGTCTTTGGATACCAACCTGAACTTTATCAACTATCCACGCATCAACATCAAGGTAGATCAAGTAAATCCATAATATAATCGAGTCAATGAAAAGTATTGCAAGTGTGTTGGAGCCGCCGATGTGATGATAGAACAATTTGGAGACATGCGCGTGATAGATATTGCAAATCACACGCATCACCCGCTGATCAAGGACATGAATCACGAATTCGCGATACGTTTTCACGATGATGCAGAGAATGATATCGCTGTAGATAAAACCAAGCTGGTCTTTGCCATCAAGAAGAAAATCCCTTACATGTGGTAGTGGTGCATCCACTGGAAATAAGTCCTTAAAGATTAACATATTTCTGACCTATTTCCACGACACCTTGTGTCACGGGCTCCGTCACATGAGTTTCTCTTGGGTTAAATCTGGCCTGACACAGGATAAGAACGATCATGTCGATTGCCGGACCAAGATATGTTCACGAGGTCGCGTTGTTGTCTCTGTCGAGAGGACCGATGCAGGGAGATCTCAGTATGGGCAATCATAAGATTATTTCGTTAGTGCCGCCCATGTTTGCCTGCGATGCCTCCAACAAGAAATATGTAGACTCATAAGAACTGAATAATCATTCAGTTTCTTATTTACTGTTTGGTTCTGTAGTTCTCAGAATTCTCAGCAATGCGTTACAGGTCGTCAATGGATCAGGCATAGGCATTTCTTCCAATGCTACCCCTTAAACATACACAATCAGCTACGACCCCATTACGTATTATAAGACAGCCACAGGAACCATTCCTCTGAAGTCGGTTTCGACTGATGTGACCTTGTTCACGTTTCCCACAGGAAAATCCATCGATAAAGTTAAGATCATACAGGTATGGCTGGATAGAAGCTCCGGCGATTGGTTTACCGAGGCAAGTTACTACGTCACGTCGACATGGCCCCAGTTTGCGGTATTTACCAGAGGTCCTAGTCTTCTGCGTGGACTACAGGCGTGCCTCAGTCGGGATGGACTAGAAACTATAAAATCGATAACACTGAGTTGCCCTGTGTTAAGACCGATCATTTAGAGATACAACCATGTCGTTGAGAGGACCAGGAAAGAGACTCACGTCTGCGGCAGCTCTCAGTCCACAGATTGCTGAGAACAAATGATTTATTCTGGGAAATAGAAACAGGAGAGAGGGCACCGAGACGAAGATTTCTGAGATGGAAAACGCTGTCAATGTTCTGCAGCCAGAAGGAGGAGATGTAAGCGGCATTCAGTTTCAGATCGATAGCCTCACTGCTAAGATAGGAGATTTAGGTGACATATGAACGGTCATAGAGCAGATCAACCGAAGCGTGTTAACTATCAGAGTAAGATCAAGGATGTCGAGGAAAAGATTAAGACATCAACGATGATGTCACTTCAAACACGCTCAAGATCAGGGATATAGAGAATAAGATCAGATCCACCAGAGATGAAATCAAAGCGGAAGTAGCTAAGATGGAGAAGCTTGGGAAAGATAAAACCGATGGGACAGGGGAAAGTAAAATCAAGGAGATCGAGGATGAGATTAAGGCCATCGATGCTGACCTCACAACGAGAACTGTTAAGATCAGAGAGATAGAGGAAAAAAACCCTTCGGATAGAGGCAGAGAAAAAAATAACCACTCTGGAAAAAAGATTAGCTGACGTCCATAAATCGAATCTGGAGGATGCTGAAGAAAATGATCGAAGAGAAGTTAAGATAGAGGTCTTGGGAAGGTCGGATGGACTTATAGAAGCGAGAATAAAAACAGTGGAAGAGGTCGTCGCTGCAACAAGGACTTCTCACAGTCACGTGACATTCACGAGCAACATCATTCGAAAACAAATTATTATTGTCGATACTCCAGGAAATGTACATCATGAGTAAGATGTATGCATGCTACAAGACTAAAACTCAGCCAGATCATAAGTGTGAATATCTCACTGGTGTGGATAAGCTGACTACGCAGCTGATATTTCACAGCAACTACGATTGGGAAGATACTGTCATGCGCCTGGAAAATAACTAGATTCACATCTGTCGCATGGGAACGATACTACTGTTGATGCGGTGGCCGACATCCCTCCTAAATTCCCGTCCGTGCGAAAGAATACAATTTACTGTGAGTTTGAGACTGCTCAGTGCCACGTTATAAGCACATGATTATGATCGTAAGATCATCATGGAGGCTTCACGATGGAGATATGAGGAGAAGCAGAGAGATCTCAGAGGAGTGATAGAGACTCATTCAGTTGCACTGGATGGAATTTCACGTACTTCTTAGGTCTGCGCTATTCTGTCTCATATTTTTATGATTATCATCATTAGCTTATCTGCCGCGGATGGATCTATCTCGGCGATATCTGACGTCCTGACGATGGTGATTGATTTTATAGTTCTTGGTGTGACCGTGGTGAGTACGATATGCCGATTTACTCATAGCAGATTAGTTCAGAGACAGCGATATCATGTGGAGATGATCACCGATGCGGAAAGTACTCTGATCGTGTTTCAACAAAGTCTCTCTGGTGAATAATGACAGCGATGTCTCTGTGGATGATTATGAGATGTGTATGTCTGATATCCAACTGTTCTTACAGCGGATGGGAGCTATTCAGATGAGATAGGTCAACATCAACTCGGACCTGAAGCTGAAAACGTCCAGGTGTTAATAGTCATGCTATATTATGTGTCGTGGAGATAAATCTAAAAATGCTAAGAAGGAGGAGAAATGTCTGACTTATCTCCATGCATGACACGACATAATCATGTGACCCATACAAAGGTCAAGGTGTGCGACAACGTTGCCCTGATCACGTGGTCAACGCATGATGTGATGTTCTTCACAGAATCAAACGAAGTCACAAGATAAAAGTGCGCTCAATTAGAGAGATGTTTTACTATATAGTATCTCTACAGCCGCATCTGCCTGGACTAGGAGAGAAGTGTGCTCAATTAGAGACTGCTATATCAGATACTAGCTCTGTAGCGTGATACACTGGACTGGGATGAAAGTGCGCTCTATTAGAGTCTGCTATATCATATAGTAACTCTCCGGCAACCCGTGTTGGGATAGGACGGTGGTGGGCTCAATTAGAGAAGGCTATATCATATAGTAGCTTCACGGAGACTATCACTGGTGGATATCACCGTAGTTCGCTCAGTTAGAGGAGACAATGACCTATAGTGACGATCATCATGAATCATCACAAGGCTATCTTCAGTACTAAGCAAGGGGCTATCTCTAGCTATCGTTATTTCATCATCTTCTTTATCAACGTCAATTTCTATGTGTACGACTCGATCTTCTCTATAAATGCCGATGCCGAGGCGATTCGTGGTACCGTTGGATCCAACGAGATCGTCAAGCCTGATAGCACTGGGGGGGGGGGGGAAGCTGTTCTCGATGTCGATTCGACTCAGCACATGGATAGCATCATTTCCTTGTTGGAGATGATCTACCGAGTTAAGGCAACAGTACTGAAAACTAACAGCGGTTATCATATCCTGGGATCGCCTAATCAGTTATTCACTCCTGAAGAAATTTGAGCTAACAATACTTCTACCGCTGAATACTATCCTTCTTCGAAGGTCGATGTCCAGGCAGGCATTTATAGCTTAAAAGTGGCCATGACGAAAACTAGTGCGACTAGCCGATGCAAGGAGTTACCTGAAGGATGGACTCTGTACGATTCTCTGGTTCAGGCTTTGGATGCGAAAGACTATGAAAGTTATCTGGACCTGAATAGAAGATTTACCTGGATCGGTCTGTGTCGAGATCTCCGAAAAACTCACAAGTGATCCGAATGGCTTAGTCTTTGGTGGCATTCAGAATGACAACATTGCTGTCTTTCACGGAGGACCAGGAACATATTGCTCGATCTGTGACAGAGAACATGATAAGATAGATGCACTGATAATCATCCACGATAACTTTCTGTATCTGCACTGCCAAAGAACTCAGTTAGGAATGACTATGACGTACCATACGGAGCAGGAACAAGAAGTGGAGGAAACTCAGTTCGATACTCTCCGAAAGGCTTTTTGCTGATGGTTCTTATACAAGCGACTCAATTCAGACTACATCGAAGAATGCCTAAAAACATGCATCTTTCAAGAAACCGTTCCTCCTCTCAGCCACGCCGATAAACTTCCGAAGCGGTTTGACAACAAGAACATTGACGCTAAGGACATCGACGTTCTGCATGAGATGATGATCAACCATTACTCGCTAGTTCAGAAAATGAAACTTCATCCCGAAAACTCCGCTAGTGGACTGGGTAAATCTGAAGCGGCATGGAGGACGATAGGTGAGTCTCAGTCAGTAGTGATGGAGCTGATTCTGGCTAAGGAAAAATATTTGATCGACATTCCTCAGATTTCTCATTACAGATCGCCTTCCTTTGATGATATGCACGTGGCATATGGTATGGTTTTCTGCCAAGCCACGCTAGAAGAAACTATCTCCTGCAGATATTTCACCGATCGGTTTCTCACATAGATGCTTGCCACGGGTTATACCCTAGAGTATGTCAGCACATCTGTCCCTGAAATCCTACCATAATGATTTTCACACGATGTTCCAGAGAAGTTGATGATACCGTATGGTCAGCGTATACTGCTGTCATGGACGGCACAGCCCTCAGTGACCGGGATGTGTATGAGTATATTTGGAACACTTCCAGAAAACAAGTACCTTTACAATGAAGCTCTGACGGATCCTTACGAGATAAAGAAGTCTTATCTTCAGTGTCTGTCAAGTGGAGATAAGTCAGGACAAGGTGTCAGACGAGATCGTGGAGTGGTTGCACGATTCAATAGATGTTTATGACAGATATAACCGAGCGTTACTGGGTGAGGATTTCGTCGTCAAGGAAGGCTATAGTTCTTCCGAGTATGAGAAACTAGCATTGACATGAAAGTTTTTGACAGCGTTAGGGTTGCCCGATATGATTCCGAACGATGACGAAACGCTATTGTTTGGAGGAAGCCCTGGATGCGATGGCATCGTTGATGGCACGATGGAATAATGTATTCCAAGAAAAGTGGATGAAGAATACCGAATCGATGACACCACTCTCTATGATGAGACGGATAGCGACATTGTATTCCAGGTACGGATGTAAAATAGAATCTGAAAATAAGAAACATGGATCTCGTGGTCATTACAAGTTGACACGACACATCTTTCCCATGCCTGAAGTGATGGAGGACATGAATCAGAAATAGCTCCGCACGGTTTCTGAGTATAAGGAGTATCTGATCGTGAGTCGATCAAAAAGATACTAGATGTCCTGTACATAGATAGCATGGACACAAATGTGTCAAAATCACCTGCTTGCAAATAGCCAGCACATTCATAGCTCATCTCCATAAATGTTATCGTCGGTGAAACCTGATCAAGACAAACATCCCAAGAATGACAAATGACCCTATCAAGACATAGATCCCAAGAAATAAAAATGTTCTGATTATAACAAACATCCCGAGGAAGACAAATGACCCGATCAAGACAAATCCGACAGTAACATTTCATGCTCATATCGTCATGCTGTATTCATCTATGGCATCACTGGGGATAAGCCAGAAAATCGTAAGAGAAGAGAAAGACATCTGACTTTTCTGCACTGTAATTAAGAAGGAAAGATAGTGTGCATAAGAATGGTAACTTTGGAAGCCGTGATCATCCTCGCGTTGATTCTTCCGATGACCCTTCTGTCTGTTAAGGTGATACACGTATATTATAAGATGGCCAGTTTTGTGGATGAGTTATTTTCCCCTTGGCGATAATCGCCTGAGTCATGGTATCTCAGAAGATGATTCAGAGGAAGGAGATAAGGCTAGGAATCATGTTCAGGAAATAGCTTCCACACGAGAATTGATTCATAGTGTGATTATTCAGGGAAAGTATAAGGAGTACACGGTTAAAAACCTGACTCCAGATGATGTAGACAAGCTGCCCTACTCGAAAAAACTCATTATGAAATCCAGAATCGACATAGCTGTATCCTCGGTGATGTCTCGATCTCTCGTCTCTAGTACCCTGGACTTTTACTGCAGAGCGGAAGACAGAGAGAAGCTAAAAGATTTTTACAACGATCCTATGATTCCGTCCGCGTTGGGAACATGGAGTGGATTCAGAGTCCCCAGACTTTTGAAATGATTGTCGCTCCGTTATGTGCTGGGATTATCACGATTCGTGATATTAAGTATGGAACGATAAGAAATATCGAGCGCTATGGACTCAGAGTGCAAATCACCGAAGATATTACATTCGATTTCATCAATAGATGTTGGCAAAGTACCGGCGACAACCTCGGGAATCTATTGTCAAGGAAGTTACTGAGAAGAAAAGCAGAAAGAGGAAATCGGAAGAGACGACGACGAAGGCCAGATCGCAGGCCCGTGGTAGTAAGAAGAGAGTAACAAGATAGCCGGGTTGGGGTCGGATTATAATACAACACTTTTGATGGTGACAAAAATACAATGTTTATTGACGAATGACTCAATGAAAAACACTGTTTAATTCGTAAGCACACAAAATCCAAATATTGGATATTTAATAAAATATGCACGAACCAGATAATATTGCGATTTAAATGAAATGGGTACTGATATTCAAAGTGATTCCACACAAACAATAGAAAAACTGATAATACGTAAACATTGACAATTTCCACATGAAAATGATATTTTTCACTCAAATAATGAAATATGACACGTTTTCACTCAGTGAAATATGATGAAGTTTTACTCAAACTGTGAAATATGATTGATGAGTTGATTCAGATAGTGAAATATGATATGACACATTGGGACATGTATCTTGCAGAGTCGAACAAATCCGAAAAGGTCTTCTCAGCCCCAACGCTCTGTCGAATGGTTCAGGAGCCACCATAAACGGTCTGCCCCTCCTGGTCTGCCTAAAGATCCGTAGAATCTCTTGTTCTCTGCAGACCCGTTGGTCCAGAAGCCTTGGTTCTTCACTGCATGTAGACTTTTATCTTCTTTCGGGCCAACGTCACCCGCCGGCAGCAGCACACTGGGTATAACACAACCCAAATTAGGAACACGGCTAAACAACTATATTATGGTGCACATACGGAGATACAGCGCAACTGTCACTCTGTCCCTCCTTCACTCCTTCAGCATTATACACAGCATTCACCAGTCACCATTCACCAGTCACCGGCCATCAATCAATCAATCACCAATCAGTCATCAATGATCAATCAATCAGCTCTACAGCTGGAGATCGCACGTCATAAAGTGGACTTTTCATTGACAAGACTCCTCGTAATGTGATGTTTTACTCTACGACGAGGTAATTTGTATACAGGTCATGTATCCATACGCTGTCTGTGCGCTCTAGGTATATCGGTTTTCCAATCGTTAGCACTTTGCTCGTGCAGTATAGGATGCACCGAACTCACCATTTCGAAATAATAAACGATATGCATGAACCACCCCCGGATAACGCTGTACACAAAAACGAAACCCGAGTACATGTATTTAATCCAAATAATAAATAAGCTATAAAAATATACAATTCCGTGACAAATAGTAAACCTTTCCGTCCAAGTCTCTGATGTCCTATGCAG
>JAECUM010068160.1:0-10848 GCA_016617855.1 Megalonaias nervosa
TATATATATATATATATATACTTGCAGTATGATTTCCATGGGGGTCACGTGACTCGCCTTGACCTTTGCTGTGGGCGCCCATGCTGGCGTTGCAAAAATGCTCTCCATTTCTTCCTTCTGTTTCTTTCTGAAATCATAATATACTGGTAATGATACAGAGCGGTTGAAGTTAGTATTACAGTCGCAGGATAATATTCTTGCGGAGACGATTTGAAATTAGCCAAAGCAAAGTCATCCTCTTCTAGAAAAATATTGGCTACAGAAGTAGTATTTGTAGCAGTCATCGTAATATCGCGCTTAGTATAGATGTATCCATGCAGGTGCAGCCCAATACATTGTCTTCGTTTCAGAAAAAGCATTGTATTTCAACTGTTCCACAATGGTTAATCGTAAAACGCTGGTGAGCACATATATTGATGGTGACGTCTCACGCGTCCGCTGTCTTCTCGTTGGAAGGGAGACGAGACGCCCTGACTAAGGTGGCAGGGTACAGTTTCGTAAATTGGCCCCTGGCAAATTTCTGAACTTAAGCCTATGGTGTGAACTTTTCAGCTATTATTGTTTACTAATTAAAGATATGGATGTATTTGTGAACTAGATGTTTCTGGCTTGTGTTGTTCTTGAAATTGATGTCTTGCATGTACACCTTCCATAGCTACTCTGCATTATGTTGATAGTGATATACCAACAGTCGTCTAGGAAGAAGAGCTAGCCTCCCATAGCCGTAAACACATGGGTTTGGGGCAAGTAGAATATCTCAAAAACGGCTCGGATGGCAACTATTTTCAATTGCATCAGCCTGTTTAGTACACATTGTTTTGCAGAATTGTCATCTAGGAAAAAGCCTTGTGTTTGCACTGTGAGCATCACATGGTGTCAAAAATGACCTTCGGACATGAAAATTGCAGGTATAAATTTGGGGTTGGGGTGCATAAACTTTTTCTGCTATGAACTGCCATTGACTTCTCTGGTCAAGTGGATAATATTCTTATGCTTTGTTCTAATATAGGTATCTAAAAATATGGACCTTTTTGACCTCACTTGTGTATTTAATCTTTTATGATTTTTTATACTAGGTCACTGATTGCGGCATTAAATTTGTACATAAAAACTGGCCCCTACTCCTAAGTTATATGCGATCTGATCGGTGGAACATTTTAATCCGTTTCGTTTTTATCCGATCCTAGACATTACGAGCGCGTTGTCCCATCGTATCACCTATTTTTAAGACAACCCAACGAAGATATATGTCATTGTCGAGTCATCCACCATCGTTAGCTGTATGTTGTTCAACTCCGGCTTCCTCGTCTATGTGAAAGTATCGTTGGCCATCACAAAGATTACGGAGACAGCCATATGAAAAAGAAGGATTTATGTGGAGAGACAAGGATGCCTAAAGTGGGTTTTAGTCTTCGGACCGGCAATGTGAAGAAGTTTGCGGAGAAAAATAGTGAAGAGCTGTCATCTATTTTAACCCTTTGCAATTAACAATACCAATCGACCCTTTTCAGGCTGCCTCCCCCCCCCCCCATCTCTTGGAAAAGAGACGTTAGTCTATTATTTTCGTTTGTGCATGTTTTGTGCATGTCTATATCAACAACTTAAAGTTAAAAATCTTCACCCCAGTGTGATTGTATAGTATGTTTATGTGAGGGTATAATGTGTCTATAAACACTCCTACCCATGCGAGCTTGTGTGATTGTATGTTTGTGTGAGGGTATAATGTGTCTATAAACACTCCTACCCTTATGTGATATTGCATTTCCCGTTATGACCCCATAGTTTCACCTAGTGTTAAATTCCCGTTGTGATCCAATAATGCCATTCCCTTGTCAAATTCCCGTTCTGACATAATCAGTATTTGAAACCCATAATACCATACCAATTTTACACTTATAATTTTCTTTATGATTCCAAAGCCACCCCACCCACCCCCCACCCCCGCCCTGCATGTTAACCTTCTGGCGCTTTTGCAGTTATCATTTGACCCGCAATACACGCATATAACTACTTATATCGATTCGCATGGTCTTATATGGATAGTAAGGGGGGGGGGTTCGAGAAAGAGCGCAATAATTCGTGATTCGAAATTGCTGTGTGATTTCAATTTGTCAGGTAAGTAGTGTTGTGGGCACCATAGCCTTCATCATGCCAAAGAAGGAAAATCAGCCTGGGGCACTATGGCCCTCCGACTTATAGACCCAAAAAATCAACCTGGGGCACCATGGCTCCAATGGGAATTTTGTATTAGCACACGCTGGGCCTGTATAGCGCCAGGAGGAATGGAACAGATAGGGTGACATCACGGTACTGGTCATTGGCAACAATGTAGCAAGGTAGTACTGTGACGTCATGCCACCTGTGTCATTGCTATAGACCAACACGAATCATTCGCGTTCGTGTCAGTGAATAGTAGGGTAGGGTTTTAAATTTTTTTAGGCAAGAAAGAATAAATCTTTTCGAGGCATATGAAGTGGCCCTGAAAAGGGCCTTTGTCTTCTTCTTCTATTGTCTCCACTTCTTCCACCACGTTCTCACTTTTTCAATAATTCCTTTCTTCTTCTTCTTTTCTTTGTCGGAAATCCAGTCAGGATGTCCCAGAGCTCTAAACTTTTCCTGTTTAGTTTCTCAAACTCTTCTTTTCCCTTGATGTTTTCTTTGTCCTTTCTTTTTTTTTGTCCAGGTCTCTTTAATCTTTTTCACTTCTTCTTTCATTATCTTTATCATGATGTCTTCGCCTTTCTTTAAATTGTCTAATCCTTTTTTGACAAAAGGCCACTCAGTTAAATGGAATATGTCTTCCAAAAAACATCTCACTTTGATAACAATATCAAGAACCTGCTTCAAGGTTCCCACTCTTACATATTTAGGATGGATGAAGCCTCTCAGCTTCTCCACTTCCTCTTCTATCATCCATTGTAATTCATAATTAGCTGCTTTCCGACTGTTCACCAAGTTAGGCTACCTGGAAACCTCCATTCCTTTTCAAGCCTGTCCAGCACGTAGGCTCCATCCATCATCCAGTACCAACTGTCTTTCAATTTATTGAACAAGTCCATGTTGCCAGTCATTTTTATGTTCTGTGTAGAATGGCGCGAATGACGAGCGCTCTGCTTTATATCCGTGGAGCACGGACGTGAACGAAAACATTCATTACACTCACTTCACATAATATAGACTATCCTCACTAACGAACGAGAAGGAATAAAACACACACCTATATACTATCCTCACTAACGAACGAGCAAGCATAAAACACACGAATATACTATCCTCGCCAACGAACGAGCAAGCATAAAACACACACCTATATACTATCCTCACCAACGTACGAGAATGCATAAAACACACACCCATATACTATCCACACCAACGAAGGAGAACGCATAAAACACACAAATTTACTATCATCACCAACGAAAGAGAAAGCATAAAACACACCTATCTACTATCCACACCAACGAAGGAAGAGATGAAAAACACACCTATCTACTATCCACACCAACGAAGGAGAACGCACAAAACACACAAATTTACTATCCTTACCAACGAAAGAGAAAGCATAAAACACACCTATCTACTATCCACACAATCAGGATGAGAAGAAAAACACACACCCATATACTATCCACACCAACGAAGGAGAACGCATAAAACACACAAATTTGCTATCCTCACCAACGAAAGAAAAGCATAAAACACACCTATTTACCATCCACACCAACGAAGGAAGAGATGAAAAACACACCTATCTACTATCCACACAATCGGGATGAGAAGAAAAACACACACCCATACACTATCCACACCAACGAAGGAGAACGCATAAAACACACAAATTTACTATCATCACCAACGAACGAGAAAGCATAAAACACACCTATCTACCATCCACACCAACGAAGGAAGAGATGAAAAACACACCTATCTACTATCCACACAATCAGGATGAGAAGAAAAACACACCCCCATATACTATCCACACCAACGAAGGAAGAGATGAAAAACACACCCATATACTATTCACACCAACGAAGGAGAACGCACAAAACACACAAATATACTATCCACACAATCGGGATGAGAAGAAAAAACATATCTATCTACTATCCTCACCAACGAACGAGAAAGCATAAAACATACGCACATATACTATCCACACCAACGAACGCGCATGCAAACACACACACACACACACACACACACACACACACACACACAAACAGTAAAGGAGTGAGTGTTTATAGTCAAACTACTCTACATTCACACCAATTGGCAAATTGAATAGTCTCTCTTTTCTAGAGATCTGGCTAGCCCTGAGAAGGGCTGTTTTTTTTAGAACTTCAAATGCACTTAGCTAATGGTGACACCTTCCTAGCCTGGCACCACACACGCAACGTCTGCTCCAGTCCTTCTCCCAATTAACACGAGTGGTTGGGAGAGCAGACGGGGCTTGAGTGGCTTCACTATCCCACTCCTCTGTTTGTGGAATAGTGAAGACTTGTTGTTCCCTCTGTCCTCTGTGCCACACCCGGGGATGATGATGATGATCTGGCCTCCTTGTCTCCTCTGCACGTTGTACTGGTTGTGGCTGTGGTTGAGGTGGTCGTACTGTCTGTGGAGGTGTCCTCATTTCTGGCTTCACCTCACATTGAGGTCTTATGAAGAGGTGAGGCAGGATCTTTTCCTTCTCCATTTCTTTCTTTTTCTTCTCCTCCTCTTCTATCCTGCCTTTCTCCTCTATGGCCTCCCTAGTCAGCTCGTGTAAAAGACTCCTGGCATACTCCAGGCGCATTTGGAGTTCAAACAGGTTTTGTAGTCTGCTACTCATTTTTAAGTTGACGACTCAACGATGGTAGCCAGACTGACAATTGTGCCGCTTTATATGTTTGAAGCACGGACGTGAAGGAAAACATCCACTAACACCCAAACTTACCATAATATGAAAACGCGCGGACCTAAAAGAAGCACTCATGTTGACTTTTTTTTACTTTTTACTTACAAACACAGACAGGCACGATTGGACAAGATAGAGAAAACAAAGGGTAGATTTTATTTTACTGACAAAAGACACGAAGTGCTTATAGACACACTTGAATTTATTTTTTCAAAATTTTAAAAGTTTTGGCAAATTGAATTAGTATGTCTTTTCGAGAGTATTGGGTAGCCCTGAAAAAGGCTGGGGGTTTTTTTGTTAACGGGAGTAATAGCAATCTTTTTTTACTGTCTAAGATTGCGTCCCCGCCTGGCGGCAGGCTTCCCTATACGATACGGTCTGCTTCTGCGGAAAGAGAAAGAGAATTCTTTGGTGTCCACACGGCAGTCCACAAAACCTCTGTCCGGTTCTTGCTGCTGCTGCTGCTGCTGTTGTTGCTGCTGTTGTTCTTCTCTCTGATTCTTCTGAAGTCTGTACTTCTCAGTCCATTCTTCTTGTTCTTTCTTAATTTCCTCTCTAAAGACCTCTTCTATTAGGTCTTGGGCTATGGATGACATCCTGACATTCTCTATCTCTTCAGGTTTAGGTATCAGGTTTAGCCTGACACGATGTAAACTGACGTAAGCTTCGTTCAGCTGGGCTAGTCTGGAAGGCATGTTCATAGGTTGACGAGTCAACAGCGGATGGTCAGACTGGAGAACAACCCGCTTTATATGGTTCAAACGCGGACGCGATAGAACACATCCCTACTAGGGCTTTTGTGTCGGAACACTATGATAGCGAATGTCATGGTGAGGGATAGAGAGAAGTCAAAGAGCATATATTCACAGTGTTTTTTTGAAAACAAACGACAGACACATTTTTTTTTTAACACAACATTGTTTATTCAACCAACAAGTAACAAGTCATAAGTCACAATAACATCAAACAAATTATTTTTGACAAGGTTGACAACGTTGTGAAATCATGTGAGATTTCCATTGTCATGAGGCCATTGATGTACACTACGTTTCCTAGCTAAAGACAAAAGATAACTACAATGGTCACAAAACCATCGATCTACTTTCTCATCATTTCTAGAAGAGTGACGATCAAAATACGTCACTAAATGTTCTAAAGGATATCCAAGACTGCGTTGATGAAGAAAATACACACAATATTGTCCACACACCATGGAATCTGTGCCTTGTAATTTCACATTATTGTATCGTGTCGTCTGGGCATTTCTTCTCATAAAGTCAATGATATCGTCTTCCAAAGGGGGTAATCCATACGAATCAAAATATTCCACACAATTCTCTTGAGGGAAGTAGACGGCAACCCAGTGAGTTCCTGGAAGATGGCTTTCGTCCGTGTTGATGACATAAGCTTGATGGTCTTGAGGTTTGCGATGAGGTAGTTCATCTTTAGCGCACACGACAGGATTCCAAGAAGCAGTATACGAACTATTGTTCAAAAGGTAATAAAGTTCCCAGGTATCCATTTTTGTTGTGTTGTTTTTTTTCTCACAGGTAATGATAAGTCATCAATTCAATTCTGACTTTTTGTTTGAAACGCTCTGTCAAGTAGCCGTTTCTTCGCCTTGTCTCCGCACTCTGGGCTAAGAGAGCTTCGATGCGATAGATCTCTAGAGTAGTCAATGGAGGGCAGGAAAGATCACGCAAGCCTTTATACCACTCATGCAACACTGCTTCTTCTGAGATGAGACTCCAAGCTTCGTCCAGATACTCGTCCAATTTTTCTTCTTGACTCATTCCCAGACATTTATCGTGTTGAATTTGACTGGGATGATCGTTTTGACATCCATAACAATCTCTCTTACTCAATTCCGTAATTGTATCCGCTAGGTGTTTAGCAAAACAGGACACTAAATGTTGTTCTTGTTCTGGCCATCTGGACTTGACTACTACCTCATCCACTTTGTCTTGGTCTTGGGGTTCTGCTTTCACGCTATCCTCCCATTCCATGTCCAAAGATTCTCCACTGTTTAAAGAGGGATAGGAGTCTTCCATTGTGTCTAATAGTCTAGAATGACTTCTCTCAAACTGTTGATTTCTATGGTATTATCGAATTCAGCATACAGGATGACGTTGACCGTCTCAGTGAGAGCTTCTGCAAACTTAAGTTCCACACGCAGTTGACCGGATTTTATAGGGTGGAAATGTCCTTCGTCGCTGCCTTGGTCTGGAGTGAAATCAAAGGCCCACAAAGTGTAACCTCCAACATAATCTTCGTACGAAATACCGTGACTGGTGTTTGTTCCTAGTTGCCCCGTAGCTTCGTACAGGGACAAGTACGATCTCAAGTAATTCTTCTGGGCAAAGTTAGGTTCGAAGGGTCTGGTACACAAAGTCTTGCCATCGCGACTGACTTCGATCTTGGACACTCTGTAGTGCTTAAACTGGAAAGGATTTTGATCGTGGCCTCCGTTGAGGGCTGCATTACTGACGATACCAACGATTAAACGTTTGGGTAACTGTCCTTGGAACAGATGATCTTCGATCTCGGATCGGAGTCCGGCAGCAATGGTGAATGTTTTGACTTCTACACGTCGTATCGGATAATTGGCGGTCGATCTGCTCAATGTTTGACTGATGTCGTTTCCCGCTTTAGGTAATACTTGTACACGACGCACGTAAAGTCTGGCTTCTTGGATGATGGTTTTGTACTCGTTGGCATGAGCCATCAAATGGAAAGCGACACTGCTGCGATTGAGTCTCAGGCGAATATCCACTCCGTTCAGCAAATACTTGTCTTGCAACCACATGTCCAAATGTAAACGATCCATCAGTTCTAAACTACGACCTTGCAGGATTTTCTTTCGACGGTTGTTAAAGCCCACATTGTGAGGATCGTCATCGGCTGTCACGGTGTGTCGTTAAACCTGTCCTCACCGGCAGTGTCAGACTTCCATACCACGCAAGCATCCAGATGAGTGGTCTTGGCCTCTTTTCCCTACGTCAAGAGATTTTCTAGGTACACTCAGTAAGGGTAAGTATCCATGCTATTGCTGACCAGTTTGTTATTCAAGTACAAATCCACTTCGCTGAACAAGGAATGCATGAAATTGTTGACGGGAGCTACTCTAGCACCGTCTCCCGGAGCGCTGTTGTCCGGTTTGATCACTCTCAGTTTCAGGTACAAGTAACTGCTATTCAGATCGATGTAATCTTTGGACTGTCCTTTGATTTCAAACTCGATGGGAGCTGAATCCGTCAAAGAGGAGACGGGATGAAATTCGACCCATTGAGATTCTTGCATCGTCATCATGGTGGGTGGCATGGCAAACAGATCCAGTTCCGCCTTGGAACAAGCACAAGACTCTCGGTGCATCATTTTCTTTTTTTTAATACTCAAAAACGTCTAAGTCTCGGACGGTTTTTCTTTTCTTAGTCTTTCTAGCTCTAAGGGTGTGAAGTCCTCTGAAGGGGTGTCTTCGTCGTCTTTTTCTGCCTTGTCCTTGCTGTGGCGTCAGGGAAGCAAGAATGCCTGACTCGGCATTGCCCAGGGCATTTATAGGAGTTTCTCGCCAACCCAAAAGGTCTTTGCTCGTTTGAAGCAAGACATTTTTGCCTGCTCTGAAGAAAGCTTCTTTGGGGTTTTGTTTGTCAATGATGACATTTTGAAGAAATTCTTTGCCGTGCGTCAATGCGGCATATTTTAAGGCGCGCAATCCCCGTGTCACCACCGGTTTCAAAACGGGAACCACTGTACGAAAGGCCGATTTGAGCATATCACCTAACCCATGTCCTCGTTGTCGAGCGACTCCTTGGTACACAGGATACATGACTGACAAAAAGTTAGAGTTATCGTTTTCGAAAATGGAGTTTCACTGTGACTTTCCCTTTGGTGAATGGAATATTTTGTCCCAGATCTCCTTTGATAGTAATGTTGACAGTGTCGAAATAAGACTTACTGACGGGCAAATAGTGAGGATGTACAAATTCGCGGTGAACGTGGTAGGTGTTTCCACCTTCCTCGTCAGCAGCCGTGGCAGAATCCACTTTGAAAGAAATGACACGCAGTAACGGTACGGAGGTGTGTCCCACCACATTGCACATTGTACTCCACCACATCGGAGTACACAAAAATCAAATTCAGTCCTTGGTTCATTTCTACAGGGAATCGAAAACGTTTCCCAAATTCCAAGTTACCGGTCATGGATGGCATTTCGTTTCTCATCTTGATCAACTTGGGGTCTCCACCCAAAATGTCATACAATTCAGGAGAAAATGTAATGGCCAGTACTTTGTTCTCTGAAAATTTGATGAGTAGGCGACAAGCTATTTTGTGGTACTCGATCGTGACACTTCTTCTGGCTTTCTCCAAGGCTTTACGAAACATGAAATTGAACCTCTCAGCAATGGTGTTCACCAAATGTTGACCACTAAAATAATAGCCCGCAGAAATTTTCAAAAAATAAGTGGTTCGTTTAGTTTTGGGGTCTTGTGATTTCATAAAGTCAGCTACACTAGCGCGTTAATCCATGGCTTGTTGCACTTGTTCGTCATAAACATCTACCGTAAAAGTGTTTTCATTTTCGACGATGTTTTTGATTTGTGTAGGGTGAATCATTTCCATCCAAAGCCACTTCCCAATCGGCTTCGTGATCCAATTGGATAGCTTGAGGTAATCTGGCCGTGTAACAGCACAAAGTGATATTGGGAAACATCTCCATGGAACTGTCACTGGGTAAGGTTAAGTAAGATTGGTTGTTCATAATTCCAGTTCTAGTGTCCGAGGAGTCATTGGAAGCCAGAGGAGTGTCTTAAAGAGGATTGTTGTGATTGGATTGGTGACTAACGTTGGACGTAAGACTCCCGTTGTTGTTGTTGTTTCCGTTAGAGGAATATTTCAGAGACAGATTGGGAAGAAGGTAACCAATGCAACTGCTCAGTAAAATAGTCCACAATTGTTTGTCTCCTTGTTGCAAACTCAAATTGGCAATGGCAGCACCGATGACACAATACACCACAAAGATTTGGCAGAAAAAGACGATTTGCGTTTTAGGCACACGTTCTCCACACCACACCCAAAAGGGTTGCTTTTGTAGATCTTGCAGAGAAGAACTGGGCGACGGAGTGGCCACTGCAGTAGCTGAGGCTGTGTTGAAGGGCATGATGGTCACTTCTTTTTATAGTCGATGAGTTGCGAAGCGGCAATCCAAGAGTCAAAACTGGGAGGATATCCTTTCCAACGTACTTTGACTTCTTTGACACGTTTCTTTCCTACTTTTCGGGTTCTTCGATCGAGTATGCTTTCGATCTCGTACACGTCGTCTTCTTTTTTGGTCACACGTTGTAACTCGGGCAAGTAAAACGTTTCTTTTAACACTTCTCCGTTCATGTCTTCTAATTTATAGACGGGAGGATGACGGCCACGCACACGTTCGGTGACACGAAACAATTCGGTGGTCCAATTGGGTAAATAACCTTTGTCGAAAGTGCGTTTGGTTTTGCCAATGCGCACCGAATCTCCTGCTGACAATACTACACCTTTCTTTGGGGCAGTTACCGTCGAGGACGGACCAAACAGACGCTCGAAGACTGTCACTTCGTTGTCGGGAGTCACTTCTTGGGGGGCACACCCTATGCTCCGATGGTAAGATTGATTGTACGATTGGACGAGGTGTGGGAAGACGTCGATGTACTTGAGAGTGTGTTGATGCGTAAAATATTTCCACATGCGTTCTTTCAAGGTACGTTGAAAACGTTCCACGATGATGGCTTTGGTTTCAGGATTCTCGGTGGTGAAAAAATGAATGTCACGTTTCTTCAATTCTTTTCGGAAAGCTTGGTTTAGAAATTCGGTGCCTTTGTCAGTTTGCCATCGAAGAGAGTGACGCCCGCTTTGTTTCAACACCAGTGGCAGGGCTCGCACTAACTCACTGCTCGATTTGGAAGTCAATGTTA
>JAECUM010068162.1:0-17334 GCA_016617855.1 Megalonaias nervosa
GTCCACAAGTCACAGCCAGCAATCACATTGTCAAAGGTTAGGTCAGACTCACAATACTGGCATGAGAAGATATGTTTCTTGTCTGTAATGGAAGAAAGGATTAAAATTAAATATACATCACTTAATATATTAGTAACACTATCTTTAGTATATCTCAGTATTAGTAATACTATCTTGAACATATCTCATATAACTAACCTCACATAAAATAATTACATTTTTATGGCTCCATTGAACAGCAGAATTAAAAGGGGGGGGGGGGATTTTTTTTGAAAAATACTTCCAGCCCCATGAATAAGTTAGTTGGAGAAAGAGAAAATACTTTTCCCTGGTTTTTAGACAAAACGAACTAATTCTATCCCACATATTAGTTGAAAAAAATTATCTTCAGATGGAAGAAAACAATTTCCTGACTGGAATGAAAATCAAAGCCCCCCTCCCCTTCCTCCCTGAAAATTAAATAACCAACCCCTACAATAATCACCCTGGAGTTTCTGATAAATTCATACTCAGATTTGATAAATGATTGTTTTAAATGAATTTCATACATAGTTCTTGACCCTGTATTATATTTAAGACATTCGCTGTAATATGTCGGGAACAGCATTAGGGCTTCTGTAAACAGTAGGATATAACCCTCCAAGGGAACTAGTTCCCTGCTACAAAAAAATTTTGGAGCTGACCATCTGATTTCACTGGTAAAGGAAATCAAAAACAGCTGAGTCTATATCGACAAGACTGAGAAAAGAGTAAATTAAATAAGCTCTATACTGATTGAAAGTAAAGTGTTAATTGTGCCTTTGTGCAGATCAAAACCTGAGAGCAGCAAAAGTTGGATCCTAACAGCAGACCTGTCTACATCTACATATTACAGGGTATTCCACAGTCAGCATCCAAGCGTACTACAGGTAGTCTAGCCTAGCACCACAAAGACAACTGGTGCATGACAACTGAGCAATAAGAAGCTAACATCTGCAATTCTGACTATAGATGAGGAAAATTACTATGATTGTGTTAGATTTTAAGCATACAGTAAAGCCTGTTCTAAGCCACCACCTCTTTCACATGTAACAACACAAAGAGGTCTCTGAAGACAGGTGGTCTCTCATAACAGGTCGGGGGGGGGGGCAATTTTCAAGGTCAAATTTCAACTTTTAATGCTTACAATTATGGTACATGTATTTTATTCATGCATGTGTTCATCTGAAAATAATTGTAAATATAAACAGTATCAAATGATATGTATCTATCATGAAACAATTTTTATTTGTCATAATGTTAACATATCCATGATAAGTTGTAATAAAAACTCCAAAGATTCTGATTAGACTTTGGGTGATCCTGCCTGTTTCATAGCATTGCTTATAATCTACCTATCAATAATACATGAATGTACATAATCAACTCATCCAGAGAAAGAATAAATCTATTTATTACGACAAAATCCAAAGGCTTAATTTTTCACTTGTGACATAAATGGATTAGTCAACTCAATAAACAGGGGATGTAACTAATGAACTGTGGTGAGCAGATGAGCTCAATAGCCATGCCATTTTCATATTGGTTTGCAGGTTTTAGTAACATCAATAAGCAACAAATGATAGGAATCTTTAAAATGATTAGAAATAATTCATCTGAAAAACAGTAGTACCTTACTAGGAGTCAAAGACCCTGTTAAATCCAGGCATTGCTTCAAAACTTCGAACTGTACATAAACAAATTACTTGATGCACTACAATTAAAGCTGGCTAAGAAGATCTCTCAATGAGATAATCAGCCTTATGTGGGTTTTCATAATGTACAAAGAAACAATATAAATATGTGAAATGATTTTGTATATCCATGGCCAATTCACATAAAGAACAAATTGATAATATGAATACATGACTTTGGCACTACAGTGCTGGTTAGTAATGTACTTTACTCTGGTTTGTGGTCTATAAAAATTGACCTTACATAGAGGACAACCTGATTAAACATGGAGAGTAGTCAGACTCAACTTCTTCCTTCTTTTTTAATTAAATTTTTTTTTAATTCTAGGTCTGGAATTTAGTAATGTAATAATCTGATCAGCGATCAGTTACAACTGATTAAAAAAGGGTCAGTAGTGTCAAGTTCTGCAATGTGCTTTCGGAGTGGAGGACCATCACGCCTGGATGATTCTCTCCATGACTGGTTGCAAAAATGTTGAATTTTGAGGGCCTGCTTGAGATGATCCAGGCAAGCAGGTTCAAGGCTCCGGACAAGGACAAAACAACTGCCAATGTGGTTATATGAGTAGATGAAGGAAAACCTGAATTCTGCAGGGTTTCCAATGCAAGATTAATGAGGTAGTTAATGCACAACTCCTCCTGACAGAGTGGTGCAATGAGGATGAGACAACAGGCTGATTCCCTTGCTTTCTGTATCACTTTGGAATCAGAGGAGTTGGGGGATTGGTGTACGAGTTCAGGTTGGTCCAATCCAATGATAGGGCATCCAATGCCCAAGCTGTTGGGTCCAGGATGGGAGAGACAAAGGATGTTGTTTTAGGCATTCCCTATTGTTGCAAACAGGCACACCAATGGTTGGTCCCATCGGATACAGATCTGATTGAGAACCAAGGGATGGAGAGACCATTCCTTCTGTACTAGTCGACTGTTCCATGATGAAGGTCAGTCAGTGCACTGAGGAGTCCTGGGATATGATGAACCTGTATGGCTTGATGATGATGACAACACCACTTTAAAAGTCCCACACCGTGATGCAACCATCTGGGGGCTGGAGTCCTCCTCGTTGTTGAAGATAAATCACCATGGTAGGATTGAGTTCCTTCTTGTTCTTTGAGATAAGTCCCAGAACATGACGCAAAGCTCTGGGGACTGGGGTCCTCCTTGTTGCTGGGGATAAATCACCATTGTAGAATTGAGTTAATCCTTGTTGTTGAGATAAGTCACCAATGTAGAGTTGTCAGACAGAATGAGAACTCCCTTGCCATCTAAATAATCTTGCCCCCAATGAAAGGCTTTCACAATGGCTGTCCTCTCCAGAATTACTGACATGAAGATGTCGTTCCTGGGGACAGCATGCACCACTGGCATCCCAAAATAATGGTGGTGGGCGGGCTCCCCAGCCTTTTTCATACTTGCATTGGTAGAGACAGCAATCTCGAGCGGATGGATGCACAGATGCATAACCGCCATGAGCCAAGTTAGGTTTCTCCCAATTCTGCCAAGGGTGCCTCAGTTGGGTGCAGATGTTGAGAGGATGGTCCAGTGGGCAAACATGAGGACTCCATTCATGCAGAAAAAACAGTAGCAATGTAGCAGAAGGCGACCTGGGACCATGATGTCCTTGCAGTGATCTCTTTGTCCAGGGAGCCATCATTGGATATTGTGCTGCCTAGGTATTTGAAGCTGTCAACATTCTTCAGCTGCATATCGCCAATGGTGATGCAGGGTTGTGAAGGAACAGTATTTGGGGCGGGCTGGAAGAGGACTTCTTTCTTTTCTAGGCTAATTGTGAGTCCAAACAGATTGGAGGCTTCAGAGAACTTGTCCACAATTGTCTGTAGGTGAATCTCTTCATGGGCCATGAGGGCACTGTCATCTGCAAAGAGTGCTTCGGTGATGAGTCTTTTAAGCATCTTGGTTTTTGCAGCTAGGTGACGGAGATCAAACACTGATCCATCCAGGCAATATCTAATGTAGATACCAAGGTCAAGGTCATGGATGGCGTGGAGCAGTACCTGCATGAAGAAGAGGTTGAAGAGTACTGGAGTGAGTACACAGCCCTGTTTGACACTGTTAGATATGGGGAATTTCTCAGAGGGTTCACCATCTGAGAGAATCTCTCCAGTCATGTCATCATGGAAGAGCTGGATGAGGTTGGTAAACTTCTGAGGACAATCAAGCTTCTTGAGTATTACCCACAGGGCGTCTCTGTTGACTGTATCAAATGCCTTAGTCAGGTCCATGAGGACAACATACAGATTCATATTCTGCTCAAGGCACTTCTCTTGAACTTATCTTACTGCGAAGATCATGTCAATGGTACTACGGTCCGGGCAAAAACCACACTGAGACTCAGGGAAGTTATCTTCTGACACTGCAGCGAACAGGGAAGAGGTCTGTCGCTCACTAAACTCGTGGAATGCCTTGAATAAGAAACCATGACTTCAAGAGAGTCACTGAGTAAAGAAGCTCTTCTCGGGGCAGAGTGTAGAGAAATTGCGAAGTGACATCTGTTGAGGCGTGAGGATCTACTCATGGTATTATGCTGAATGTGTATCATGAGGTGGTATGAGTTAGACTGGTCCCTACACATGTCTGCAAAAGTCATGTTCAACATTCTGGCAGCCCTGGCTGTTACTGATTAAGCCTGTAATACTGATGTTTGGCCCTTCGTGATCCCTAGTATATGACCTAGGCTGGTCGCAATAGAAATAGGCCATCAGTGTGAGGAGGATAATATTAGGATCATCAGCTGGAATGGGTTATGGTATATTTGATCCATGTAACCTGTCCGTATGTCTGCTGAATGAAAGGGAACTTGGCTGTTTGTTCTGGAGGAATCAAGTTTAACCCCGAGGAGGCAAGGTAGGGGGACTTCCAAAAATGACGAGTCCTGTGGTGGTGACTTGGGTGCTGGATCTGTTCTGGTCGTGTCAATGTCCAGCGCTTCGTGGCTAAAGGGTAAATTGAATTATCTCCCTTGTTCTCATAAAGATTCACACTTAGGAAAAAATCAGCATGCAGACTGGTGATGTCTCTGGTCTGAGCTGTATGTTGTTTGTGCTTTGCCCATAGCGCTAATCTGTAAAACAAAATAGAGCAAAACCTTATACAGCTGTAGCCCTGCAGCTGTCTTAGAATGCAATGTCCAAGCAGAGCTAAATCATTAAAAGGGTGACCCAAAAATTTATAAGTCTAATAAAGCAAGGAAGCATACAAGTAAAACCTAATGACAAAAACCACCTGTTTATAAACATGTGTGCCTGCATGTTATGTTTGAATACCATGTGGGTACATAGCTATACCAAATGATGGTTACCTGGAAAAAGTAATAGCAGACAATTTTAATGACAATGCTTATCTGCAGGTAAGGTCAAGGACAGCCTGTACAGGTAGAATCAATGAAGCATGGTGTTCCAAGGCTAAAAATACCGTGGTAAATGAACTCACCTATATATACAAGAACAGATGGAATTATTCATATATAAGGAGTTTTTCAGAGCATAAAGACATACACACATGTAAATAATGTAGCCTGAACCTAACTTATGAAGTTGCATAGGCTACATGTGCGAGCAACTAAGTGCTCAATAAATATGATTTAAAGTTTATGTATATAAACATGACTCAAGGGTCATCTGTAGAAACATGCATGCGCTGGAGGTGACTGAATAAACCATGTATAATGTGCTGACCTGTGCTTGCCTGACCAGAATGGAAGAAATTCAGAAATGCACCAGAGTGTCTACATTACATACAAAAAAAACTTCGCATAAAAAATAACTGCATCATGGTTATAGAGACGTACACAGTAGGTGCAACAAAATCCATTATGAGGCAATACTTGTAGGGAAAAAGGCCCAGAGGCTGCCCGTACAAGTAAATACATCAGTAGGCACCCAGACACTTTGAAAACTTTGGATAGAAACTCGCCAGTATGTACCCATTTGTTTAGGAATTACAAACATACATGAGTTATATGAGCACTGCAGACTTGCACGTATAAAATAAATATAGCACAAACTGACTGTGAAATCGCTTAGGCTCCACATGCAAGTACCTAAATGTGTGATGACGACAAAGTGTGGCAACTTTTAAAGGCAGAACTTTGTCTTGATAGAAAGAGAGAAAAAGTTGGAAATATACATGGAGTATACTTTAATTAGAAGTGAAAAACTCCTCCAACTTGTAGTGGTATATCTTCTGGCTTTTGCAAGGTCTCTCATGTCAAGAGTGTGCTTCTTGGCACGAGTGAAAGTAATAACTGGGATATTATTACACTGTGCTGCCAAGTCTTATATGTAGGGGGAGATCACTCTGCCCGACCACCAAACAGGTTGGCAGACAACATTTAGCTCCCTTTAGCTAAATGTAGTATCTGGGAGGGCTGGATTTGTGAGGTAGTGATAGTTCTCCTAAGGTAGTATGATCAGGTAACATATTCGAAGAAGAAATGTAGACATTTTCTGTGTTCAACAGAAATATCAGACTCTGTATGATAACAATGGTTGCATGAATTCTCATAGGTTAGTTCTTTGAAGAATTTTCCATTATGGTAATATAATTTAATAACTAGATGATAAGATCATATATAAATATATACACCTGCTATGCTGATGTTTTTAAGAACACAACCAAGCAAAGTCATTTTCAATAATATCAAGTCAGTCAGAAAAACTTAACATACCATTATTTTTTATTTATACTTTTAATCCTATTATAACCTTCTTTGCTCTGAGACTGGTTTTCATTCTTTATCTCAAATATTACTTCATCATAATGATAAGTGTTTTTAAAAAGGTTTAGTTTGGTTTGATGTTTTATATGCCAAGACAATCACAGCAAAATGACTTGTCTAAGAACACACAAGGTAGTTTATCCAAGCTGATCCAATGAGACAAATGTAAACTTTGCCCTTCAGTTGCAAGTCTGACAAGGTAGCTATAAAGGCCCTACGTCTCCTTTTTAAGAACGACAAGAGTCCCTCAATGGGATTGATACTCTCCTGGGTGAAAAGAATTATCAGGAATTCAAGATAAGACCATTTCTTCCTTTTAAACAGCTGAGTTCTGAAACAATCTCAGATATTCTTCAGTGATAACAAGATGTTCAAATTAGCTGCTATGGTGGCCTTATTGTACATTAGACTGGCACCATTCTCTTTTAGGACAAAGCAGGTGTCATTAGAAGTCTTTTGGTAAAAACTCCATGTCATAATGATCATCCATGTAGGGGAAGTAGTGACAAGAAGATTTGTAAGACTGCCATCATGGCAGCCATATTGGATGTACAGCTAGCACCATTTTCATATAGGACCAACTAAGTATCATAACAAGTCTACTGGTGAAAACCCCATGTTGATATATCCATCCATTCAGGAGTACAGATAACAATATTTTCAAGATAGCCATCATGGTGGCCATATTGAGGGTCAGTCATTTTCATTAAGGACCAACTAGACACCATAAGAACTCTTCTGATAAAAAACTCATGTCAAAATTACTTTCCAATAAAGAGAAGTAGCAAAATCTAGATTTTCAAGTTGGACACATACTAGACATCCTATCAGTACCATTATTTTTATGATCAACAAAACATTATAAGAAATCTTTCAGTGATATTACCATTCAGGAGAACTAGTGATAATAAGAATTTCAAGCTGGCCATTGTGGCAGCCATATCAAGCCTCAGATCAGCACCAACTAGACATCATAAGATTTCTGTTCATGAAAACATCATGTCAATATGACTTTCCATTTAGGAGAAGTAAATATAACAAGATATTCAAGATGACTGATGTGGTGGCCATATTGGACATCATATTCTTACCATTTTCATTAGGACCAACAGGGCATCATAAGAAGTTTTTTTCAGCAAAAAACCACATGTTGTTATGACCATCCATTCAGAGAAATAACTATAACAATAACAAGATTTTCAAGCTGGCTCATGTTGTGGCAATACTGGACATCAGATCATCACCATATGATGTGGCAATGATGTGAACATCCATTCAGGAGAAGTAGCAATAGCAAGATTTGCAAGATGGACACTGTATTTTGGTGGCCACATTTGATGTCAGATTGGCTCTATTTTCATTTAAGACCAACTGAACATCTTAAGAAGTCTTTTTGAGTAAAAACATCACATCAATATGACTTTGTCTTCAGGTGGAGTTGCAATAAAAACTCTGCATTGGTGGCCATATTAGATGTCAGATCAGCACCATTTTTATTTAGGACCAACTAGACATCACAAGAAGTCTTTCAGTGAAAAGACCCATATTGATTTGGAAATCTACAAAAGAGGAGTAAGGCTAACAAGATTTCCAAGACAGCAACTGCGGTGGCCATATTGAACTTCAGATTTGCACCATTTTCATTTAATAACAACTTAACTTCATAAGAAGTCTTTTAAAGAAAACAACATGTTGATATGACCGTCCATTCAGGAGAAGTAGCAATAACATGATTTTCAACATAGCTGCTGTAGTGGCCATACTGGACATCAGATTGGTGCCGTTTTCATTTGGGATCAACTAAACATCATAAGATGCTTTCATTAACACCCCAAGTTGTTATGATAATTGATTCAGAAGGAGTTGCAATAACAAGATTTTCAGTATGCAGTAGCTACTCTGGCAACCATACTGGATTTCCAAGCATCACCATTTTCATTTAGAACCAACTAGACCATTGGATGCATGTGGATGTAAAGTTTTATGGCAATACCCCAAATAGTGTAGGAGGAGCAGCAATAAAAAACTTGTGCTAACAGATGGACAGATAATAGACAAAAGACTATCCCACAATCTCTTCTGATCTATAACCAGTAAAGCTAATATGTCTTAAAATAAAAATAGCAAGGCAAGTTTAAGATGTATATTGAGGCTCATGGCCAATTTTCAGATTTCTGCATATGTAGGGCATAGTTCAAAGATGACCAGGGCATGGACATGGCAATCAGACTTTTACAAAACTAATTTTAAAAACCCAACTCTCCTCCACAAACTTTTTCACTGAAGGTTAAATTTATTTTTAAAGAATCAAATTTAATGAATAAACTAATGTGAAAACTTGAAACATGGTTGTACTTTTTGCACAGGTTTGAAATATAAATTATGCCAAACACCTATGAACAATGCTTTAGATGCTAAACTTACAAAATTTACCTGAAATGATAAATCCAGCTTCAGCAATTTTTTTCTGCATCTCCAAATCAAGACTCTGTGCAAGTTTTTTCTGCATCTCCAAATCAAGACTCTGTGCAACTTTTGTCTGTATCACCAATTCAAGACTCTGTACATATTTCTTATTGTGCTCAAAGCGAATTTTTAATTCCCCAAGTTGACCAGGCAAGAAGTTCTGATGAGTTGGACTCAAAGAGATTCCTGGCTGATGCACTATCTCTGATTCTGTCAAAGAACATCCAGATGAAGGATGGGCTCGTGACTGCTGGTGTTCACAAGGATGTTGACTGGCCGATACAGGAGTACTGTCTGAAAATATATTCCACCAGTGGAAAACCTTCTGGATGTCAAGCCCTTATTGATACCCCAAAAATAAGAAAACAGGGCCTTTTTTAACAAATAGGAATTTTAAGCCAAATACATAGAATCTTTATTGGAGTGACTGTGTATTTTATAGGTCTTTTCAACATTTCTCAAACTGACATTCACAAAACTTGCAAATTTTCAATATGTCCCCTGTAACAATAGAAAACAGTTCATGATACTCTGAACTATCAAACCCCTTTTATGGTTTTTGAATACAACTTAAGCTTTTCAATATAAGAACTTTCGTTTTACTTTATATCAATATGGTTTCTATTAATTTTACTTTCAAAGTTTTATATATGTCACCAAGGGTAGTATGATGAAAAGTTTACAAATGGAATTTAATCATTCCTGTTCATAAATAATTTACCCATGAAACCAACCACCTTTAAAAATTAAACATAGTAACTGGACAGAAAAGAATATGAACTGAAATTTAGTGGAAATTCTCAAGCTTATTACCGGAAAAGTTGTCATGGTACATGTGTGCAAATCATCCACATTAAACTCTACAGGCAAGGACCTTTTAATGCCTAAACCATTATAAATAAAGAGAATATTTTCTGCAATTTGTCATTCAAATGTACATGATCTGTACAACTTAAAACTGAATGGATCATTAAAATCAAACTAGAAAAGAGGCCCTCAACAAGACTAAAACAGTACTGGGCAAACAAAATTTCCATGAATTCAAGATAAGACCATTTCTTCCTTTTAACCGTCGAGTGTTCAGCAATAACAAGATTTTTAAAATTAGTTGCTGTTGTGCACATATTGAATATCAGCTTGGTACCATTTTCGTTTACAACAAAGCAGACACCATTAAAAGTCTTTCTTTGTGAAAACCCAATGTCATAACGATCATCCATTCAGGGAAGTAGTGACATCAAGATTTTTAAGACAATATCATGGCAGCCATATTAGATGTATGACTGGCACCATTTTCATTAAGGACCAACTAGTTTATTGGATAAAATTCCATGCTGATATAACCATCCATTTGGAGAGAAGTAGAGATAGCAATAACAAGATTTTCAAGATGGCTGCCATGGCATCCATATTGGACATCAGATTGGTACCATTTTCATTTAAGATCGATGAAACATCATAACAAGTCTTCTACTGAAAACCCCATGTTGTTATGATCTTCCATTCAGCAGGAGTTGCAATACCAAGATTTTCAAGCTGATCGCTGTTGGTGCCATACTGGATACCCAAACAGCACCAATTTCATTAGGACCAACCAGACCATGGGATGAATGTGCATGTAAAGTTTAATGGCAATCCTCCAAGAAGAATAGGTGGAGTAGCAATGATTTTTTGTTGTTGTTGTAGGGTTTAACGCCATTTTTCAGCACACGATAGGCTATACATGGCGGCCAGTATTAATGGTGGAGGAAGAACCCGGGTAACCCCGGAAAGAACCACCGACCCACAAGAAGCTACTGGCAAGCTTTCTCACATACCCACATTGGCCGAATCTGAGACTCGAACCCACGCAGACAGAGGTGAGATGGCAGTGATCCATAATGGAGAGCGCTTTAGACCACTCAGCCACTCGGGGCCCCAAGTAGCAATGATAGTCTTGTGCTAACAGATGACATATAATAGAGGAGATACTACCCCATAAGCTCTTCTGGTCTATGACAAGCTAATATGTGTAAAAGAATAAAAATAGCAAGGCAAGTTTAAGATGTATATTGAGGCTCATGGCCAATTTTCAGACTTCTGCATTATGTAAGGCAGAGTTCAAAGACAATGGGGCTGGACATGGCAATCAGGTTTTTACAAAAATAATTTTTAAAACTCAAGTCTCCTTGACAAACTTTTTTCGGTGTAGGTCAAATTTATTATTTTTAAAAATCAAATTTAATGAATAAACTGATAGGAAAATTTGAAACAAGCTTATACTTACTCAAGTGTTCAATATAAATTACCCCAAACACCAATGAACAATGCTTTGGATGCTAACCTTAAAAAAATTTAATTGAAATTTCTAATCCTGCACCATCAACTTCCTTCTGCATCTCCAATTCAAAACTGGGTGCATATATCTGATTGCACTCAAAGCAAGTTATACATTCTCCAATTCCACCAGGTATTAAGTTCTGATAAGTCAGACTCAGAGAGATTCCTGGCTGATGCACTATCTCTGATTCTGTCAAAGAACATCCAGATTAAGGATGGGCTTGTGACTCAAGCTGCTGATGTTCAAAGGATATTGATTGGATTTTGGGCAGTGATTTGGACAGACAAAAATATAAAACAAGCAACTTTCATACAAGTTTTCAAGCTTATTACTCAAACAGTTGTCATTGGACCCAAGTACAAGTTGTACATACTACACTCTAGAGGCAAGGACTTTTTATTGACCAAATTATTTTAAATACAGAGAAAAAAAAAAAATTCAATGCAATTTGTCATTCAAATGTACAACTTAAAACTGAAAATATCATCTAATGGAATAATGCCCACGTCAAAATGACCATCCATTCTGGAAGAGTATCAATAACAAGATTTTCAAGATGGCTGCCATGGCTGCCATGGCAGCTATACTGAGTATCGGATCAGCACCTTTTTTTTTAGGAGCAACTAGACATCGTAAGAAATCTTTCAGTGAAAACCCCATGCTGATATAACCATCCTTTCAGTAGGAGCAGCAATAACAAGATTTTCAAGATAGCCACTGTGTTGGCCATAATGGATGTCCAAGCAGCACCATTTTCATTTATGACCAAATAGACCAAGGGATGAATGTGTCTGTAAGGTTTCATGGCAATCCTTCAATTAGCTTAAGAGAAGAAGTGATAACAAATTTGCGGTAACAGATGGATGGATGACGGACAATGGATCAGCTGAGCTAAAATTTTAAGGCCTATAAGACTACATCTTACTTGTTCAACATCTGCAAATCAAGCTATCCAAGACTGAACCATTTTGAGATAACATAATTATCTACCAACTATTTATCAAACAGTTCTGTTGATTTCTAGGAACAAAAGTTTAATCATTTTGAACTTATACTGCTGATCAACTTGAATTATACACTTTTGTGGCTATTCTTCAAGGATTATAAAATTCTGTCTGTATCTGTATTTTGGTTTGGTTTGCAGAGCAACAATCTGAAGGCTCTATTTTGTCTAGGCAGGTAAATTACCTTGCCGAAGGACACACCATGGTAACCAATACAGACTGGTCTGATGGTAGTGATTTGGATGCAAGTCCAGTGCCTTAACCTCTGAGCAACTGCTGCTCCCCCTGCATATATATTACTCAAGACTTATCAAAACTTGGAGGAGATCTAACCTTATTGAATACTGTAAATGTTACCATTTTTGACACTAAAACAGAGTTAAATTCATTTATAATAATACTGAAATCAAAAGCTTAATGCCTGAAGTTTCTATTTTTTATCTCTTTGTTTTTTGTACAACACATGAGTCTAGTGGTAACTAAAGTACACCAAGTTCTCAATGTACAAATGTATTTGTGAAGCAATTATGGCAGGATTTATCTAATGGGGGATCTCCCCCCTTGTCACTAAAATTAGAAGGGAATACAAAAAAATGGAGGGAAGACAACATAATTTGCCATATTTCACTGCTTATACAACATGTAAACATTCATCTCTCTTTATTCATCCTCCACTGTTTGGTCTCGATTGAAATCAAAATCCTCATAAGACCCACCCTCCAGAATAAGCATTAATCTGTTGACCATGTCTGATCTTAATGTTTCTTATTTGTTTATGAATAGTGTTCTGTGCTGAAAACCCTGTTTCACAATCTACTGTCTGAAGGGCCATATGCATAGCTAACTTAGCCAGCTTCAATGAGCCTTTTGATTGTTTTGTAGAATTTTCCACATTTCACATGGATATACCTGCTCCAAAATGAATGCAATCTGGTGAAATCCAAATTTTAAACAGCAGATAGCCGATGAAAAAGGTTATTTTTCCCACAATTCTTGCAAATATTACACAGCATACCTCCCATCGTGGTATAAATAATTACGGGTATTTCCAAGCATCTTTATGTTTTTACATACAGCTGCTTATTTTAGAATGGTATTTTAATTAAATAAGTACCCCAACTTTTAAAATGTTTGCTTAGATCTTTATTTGTTCAGGTTATCTTAGTAAAAATAAAAATTCTATACTGCAAAGAGTGTATTTTTAAATGCTTAACTTTTAACAATTTTGCTGAAGTTCTCATGCATTACTGCTTTCCAAGTGAGCAAATTTTTTAAACTTTTTGCACGATTTGTGCACTTGCATGCCATGGCAAGATCTCTGGAAATTTTTATCACAATTATGAGTGCTCAGGAAGCCAACAATCATCATGTATTTTTTTCCCACATACATTATAATACAACATGTAAATACACTAATTAAAGTTAAATTCATGGACTATTAGTCATATAAATTTTGACAATGTTATTTGTTTTGTACAGTCCTACTAATTACTGAGCTGTATTTGACACACGTGTGTGTGTGTGTGTGGGTGGGTGGGTGGGGGGGTGTGGGGGGGCTGTTTGTTAAAGATGGCAATGTTATTATAGTCCTAAGCTCTGTGGAAACCAATGTTTTCTAGTAAAATGTTTCTACCTTAGGAGAACTTCTACTACCTCACAAATCCAGCCCTCTCAGATAAAACTTTTAGCTAAACGAAGCTAAAAGTTATCTGCCTACCTAGGTGGCAGTCAGGTAGAGTGATCTCCCCTTGGTATTGGGATTGTTGTTGTTGTTGTTGTTGTAGGGTTTAACGCCATTTTTCAGCACACGATAGGCTATACATGGCGGCCAGTATTAATGGTGGAGGAAGAACCCGGGAAAACCCCGGAAAGAACCACCGACCCATGAGAAGCTACTGGCAAGCTTTCTCACATACCCACACTGGCTGAATCCGAGACTCGAACCCACACAGACAGAGGTGAGATGGCAGTGATCCATAACGAAGAGCACTTTAGACCACTCAGCCACTCGGGGCCCCTGGTATTGGGATTGACGCCAGATCCTGTGAATATCTCAGTTACTACTTGAGCGTTAAGCACACTCTCTATGTGGAAGTAACTGCAGGGAGGCTGGGTGTATGTGTATTATGAATGGGTACGTATTTGTGAAGAAACATTCTACGAGAAAAAATGGTTTCTTCTTTAAATATGTTACCCAATCATAATACCTTAGGATAATAGGTGACAGGTGGAGGGAGATATATCCCTTCACACTGGAGAGACCAACTCCGGCCCCTTAAGGTATGTGAGACAGCTTCTAGACAGCCCAAGTGGAAAAGACTCCACTGTTGGGGAGCGACTTCAAAAGGGAAAATTTTCCTTCCTGCAAATCCAGCAGGTCATGAAGCTACATCTGTATGAAGCTGTCGAACAATCTAGAAGGGTAACCCTTGTGCCATGGGTAAAGGTTCCTCTAGATCAACTTGAGCCTTTTTTAGGACGAGCGATCTCTGATAAGAACTGGAGGAGTGTACTTGGATTTCCATCCCACAGCATGGATAATGATAGTCAGAGAACAGTTTCACTCATATGCATTGATGGTGCTGACTGTCCTAAATTCGAGAGCCATTATGTGGAGCAAATTCACTGGTATGGGTTTAGTCCAATATGCAAGACAGATATCCCACTTTATTTAGGATGAAAATGCCTATGTTGATACCTCATCCTTCCCCTCTTGAAGGTAATGATGGTTAGAGAACTAAAATGAGGCATGATCTCCCTTAATTCAACATCTCGATATTCCTGCAATACCATTTCAGAGCTCGCACTGGGTCCTGTCAATGACCATGAGATGATGTGTCCAGAATAGATGGGAATTATTACCATTATCTAATTCCTCAGGAATGGAAGCCTATTTTTAGTAATGAAAGCAGGGGGCTTCATGAGCGGTATTGATTCATCATGGAGGAACTGCAAGTAGATGGGTTCACCAATGTATTGCTGATATTGCCTGCTGACTGCCAAAGTAGTGAGGAAGCAGGAGTTCAAATGGTGTCTTGTTCTGCCAGGTTAATACCCACTGTAACTTCCACTTGGTTAAAGGTCCAATGTCATTGGCCAGATGGAATCCAAATGAATAGAAGATCAGATAGGTCTTCGGTTTGTTAGATATCCTCTCTTCCATGAAAGCACAGTATGCCAGTAATCATGGAGCAGTATGTTTAATTGTGATTGATGCTAACTGTTTCTCATTGAAGAGTCATAGAAAGTTAGCCATTGAGGTACGCATGCCCACATTGGTATAAAGTGTTTTATGTGCTCCGTTGAGAACATATTCCACTGCCTTTGTACACCTCTAAGGTGAATAGCCGTTTCACTCCACTACTTGTTGTGAAAACTATTTGTTCTTATAGCTGTATTTCATAAGATCCCAATGTGTAGGTTCTGCAACTCTGGGTTAAAGGTGTGAAACACCATCCATCATGGTTTCTTAATTCAGATGAGGGAATAGCTCTGGCAATTCTGTTATGATTGATGAGGCTGCTCAAATATTTCCCGTTTGAGAGCAGTATTCAGAATGAGGAGACAGATTTGCTGATTCCTTTATCCCGTTCTGGATCTGAGGTGTTGGAGAAGTGTATACATTCAGCCATTCCAATCGAAAGAAACAGCATTGATTATTCAGGCCTTTTGAGTCCAGGGCTGTGGAGACAAATGTTGAGGTTTCGGCATTTCACCTTGTCATTAATAGGTATATCATAGGTCAATCCCAATGAGTGTCTACTGAGTGAAAATTGAGGGATGAAGAGACCATTCCGTTTGTATTATTTCCTTCTTGCAGAAGCACAAGTCTGCCCATACATTAACCAGCTTAGTAAATGTACACTTAAACGTGGATTGTTGATGATGACACTGCTTTAGAAAATCCCAAAAGAGAATACAAGGGTCTGAGAACTTATTCTGCATTGTTGTTGAAGGCACCATGATGAAATTATCAGACAGAAAGAGAACTCCATTCCCATGTAGTTCTCCAGCCACCAATGAAACCTTTCAAGGTGGTTTCCATCTCTATGATGTTTATATGTAAATAATGATCTTGAGGGGGAAACACTCCTATGGTAGTCCAAAATGGTAGGAGACTTGCTTCTCCAGCTGTCTGTGTTCACATCCATAACAGTTGTGACTGCCAGAGGTTGTGCTTGCAGAGGTATTGCCAACACAAGTCCAAAGTGGTTTCCCTGCCTTTGAGATGCCTCATATTATTTTAGATTGTGAGAGTTGGCCCAATGGTCCCAGATTAGGTCTCCACCTGGATCATGTAATAAATATTATGGGAGCCAAATAAAGTGACCAGATATCCGTTAACGCAATGGGCAAAACTCGGCCAGCAAAGAAATTCTCTAGCAAATGGATTGCTCAAAATAGGCATAGAACCTACCATTGCATGAATTCAATTCTCATTCCTGGGGAATACTTTCTTTTACTTGTACACTGACTAGTCGACCAAATCTTGAAAGAGTATGAGGTCAGAGATGTTCTTGTTGACAAGGAGATTGAAACAAAGGAGTTTAACATGTGAAATCATGTCTTGCTCTAAAAGATAACTTGTCTGCTACTTGGAGCATACTGTAAGTGAATCACAGAACTTCTGGAAGCCATTTGATTGGGGGCATGAAATCATGCCTCTTGCAAGTCCACACTAATTATGTATAATAATAATAATAATAATGAGGACTTTGTATAGCGCCTAATCTTTAGAAGTTCTAAGCGCTTTACAACATTTGACAACACTTAAAAAACATATATAATGATATGATCACAAAAATAAAAACAAACACCACAAAATTAGAAACAGAAAATATGCTGTAAATATTTAAGGCAAGGATACATTATTAGGTCTTTAAGTCTGTTCTTGCAGTTGAAATAGGTGAGTTTTAAGAGCGCTCTTGAATGAGATCACTGTGTCTTTGTGTCTAAGTGCAGTGGGCAATTCGTTCCACGTTGCTGGGCCCTGGTATGCAAAAGGGCGTTGTCCATATGATTTCATCTTCATAGTGGGAATAATGAGAATATGAGTGTCAGAAGAGGAGCGTAAGCATCTTGCAGGTGTGTACA
>JAECUM010068165.1:0-14722 GCA_016617855.1 Megalonaias nervosa
TAGGACTGGTCAGCCTGGTGTCAGGATAATGTGACTGGGTGGGACATCGTGCTACATGTCTGCGGCATGATGCCCCAGTGCTAGACATCACTATAAACTGCCACACTGCAGACATCGATATGACTGAAAAATTGTTAAAGCTACGTTAAAATTCTAAATCACACACACGAACACATACACCCAATGATTCTTAATAACTGGAATATAATAATTTATATAACTATTTTCTTTCTTTATGTGGAATTATTGAATGACTTAGGTTATCTAATTTATGAATGAAGTCTTAATACATTCTTGATTACGTAATATTTTTCAAGCCTACCCATACTCCGTTACCATGAAGGACATATAATGTCACACTGTAATTTTAGCATTTAGTATGTAACCCTACCTAACTCCCTCTGCCGTCTTTAATAGACGGTTAAAGCAAGTTAAAAATTAAGATCAGTAAAAAAGATTCGAATGCCAATTTAATATAAAACCGTGGAAAGGACAAATACATTACGAAAGATTGAGTCACAATCGCATAAACCAAAAATAAATAAAATGATTGGGCGGACATGAAAAATACAAGATAAATGCTTATAACTGTTAACAAGATGAAGGGGTATTGAACACCAACAAATGGATATATAAAACCCACAAAGTACATTTACTTTAAATCTTTGATTACGAAATGGCATCGTAATATTTTGAATTTTTTTAAATCATAGTTACAAAAAAGGATGTGAATTAAAATGTTATCTTTATTTTTTATAATGGAATTATATTTCACTTATAAATGGGTGCAAATAGATATATTCCAAACGGTTGCATATGAAACATTACAGGACAGTTTACATACGAAAAGATTTACATACGAAAATACAATAAAATAAGCTGAAAGTGTTATGAGCGATGCTGATTAGAATACATTAGCAATGGTCGGATTTTAAACTGATCATAAAGAGACCATATCCTCTGCAAAACAATAATGAGACCTGGGCATAATCCTATTAGCAAATTGGTATTTATTGGACATTGTGCATAGAAAATAAAGTAGCAACCAAGATGTGAAAAAGCGGACCATGAAATGGCACCAACTATTTTGCCAGAGAGAGACCCTCACCTCAAAGCATACAATGGGGGACGTTGCATACGACTATTTTGCTAGACAGAGACCATCACTTCAAAATATAGAATAGGAGAGAAGCATTCATATATTTTGTCCGACGGACACCCTCAGCTCAAGACATAGACCGTGGATTATTTTTTCCAAATAGAGACGCTTACCTCAAAGTATAGAACTGTGACGTGGCATTCAACTCTTTTGCCAGACAGAGACCTTCACCTCAAAGCACATAATGGGGACGTGGCAAACAACTATTTTGAAAGTTAAAGAGACTCTAGCCTGAAAGCATAGCATTCCACTCTTTTGCCAGGCCCTAGCCTCTAACCAGCGGATGGGGAGGTGGCATTCAACTCTAATTGCCAGAAGGAGAACCTGGCCTTAAAACACAGCATTTCGACGTAGCATTCCACTCGAATGCCAGGTACCCATGCTGTGCTTGAATGCTAAGTCCAAATGCATGGGGACTTGAAATTCGACTTAAAAAATCAGAAAAAGACCCTTGCCTCAAGCACAGAATGGGGACGTGGCATTCGACTCTAATTGCCAGAAAGAGACCCTTGCCTCAAAGCATAGCATGAGGACGTGGCATTCAACTATATTAGTCAGAAAGAGACCCTTGCCTCAAAGCACAGCACGAGGACGTGGCATTCGACTCCAATTGCCAGAAAGAGACCCTTGCCTCAAGCACAGCATGAGAACTTGGCATTCGACACTAATATATTAGTCAGAAAGAGACCCTTGCCTCAAAGCATAGCACGAGGACGTGGCATTCAACTCTAATTGCAAGGCTGAGACCCTTGCCTCAAGCACGGCATGGGGATGTGGCATTCGACTCTAACTGCCAGGCTGAGAGCGTTGCCTCAAAGCACATCATGGGGATGCGGCATTCGACTATTCGGCCAGAGAGAGATACTAGCATCAGAGAATAGCATGGGGACGTGGCGTTCGACTATTTTGCCAGATAGAGACCCTCGCTTCGAAGCATATCACGTGGGCGTGGCATTCTATACTTTATATAATGAGTTTAAATAAAGCATCTTTGATAGCAGCATGAATTAAAAACTTAAAAACAAAATAGGGAAATGGTTTTAAAATTATACTGTATTGTACTTTTTATTATCTTTTACTGTTGGGCCTAGACAATTACGTGTGTCTAGTACTGATCTGCAGTTGTCTACAGTTTCATAAATTGATTTTCCTTATAAAAATTTCCTTTACAGTATGATTCGAATGGGAAATATACAATAAAGTTAGAAATAATAATAATAATAATATTAATAATAATAATAATAATAATAATAATAATAATAATAATAATAATAATAATAATAATAAGAATAAGAATAATAATGTAAGGGTGCAAATTTCTGTCGATCTATGAAGAGCACATTAATTTGGGCAGGTGAATTTGATTTATCGGGACCAACGCGTGTTTAAATCACCATAATGCACGGATTTTGTATTGGCTGTGTCAGGAGAGAAACGATTCTTAATTAAACATTCGTTTATTTAACCGTCAGACAGACTGGGAGGATAGGGTTAACTTCGGTCTTATATCGGAATTGTCAGATTTGAGATTTTCCAGAATTAGTTCTTTGGGAATTTAGAGGTCACGCAGACTACAAATTTGGCTCTTAGTTATTAAAGTCGGGAAAGATATTTAATCCGGATTGGTTACGTTAGACAAGGGGCTTGATTCCCACGCGAAATCCTTGGTTTTAATATGTCCCATCACAAAAGTTTAGTCAGTCTACACTTTTCTGCAAGAGAAAACAAAGTTAGGAGACTCCGAGGTCGAATTTAGAATAAATTCACTCGTAAAATAATTATCCAAGAGATCGGATGTCTGGAAAGTCAACGAACACAATTTGGGCGGTAGAAGCGAGCGAAGCAAAACACAAGGCATTTTGCGCCAGTGTCATGTAATTCGTTGATATCAATATAACGATTTGTTTGATTTATTTGCTTATATTTGCATGAATTTATTGGTTTAAATTCGTAAATAAATTTTCTTGATATGAATACAACTGTGTGAGGTCATCTATATGAATCCGTACAATGATATTCTTTATATAAGTTTGACGAATTGTTTGAATGTGTCGTCTTGATTGTTATAGGAAAATTTGTATCTAAGAATTTCATGCCTTACCTTAGTTGATATGAGTTAAGAGAATCCATGTGAATTCACCAACCGTAGATGATTTCACGTATGATAAAGTCTTGAGTGCGTATTGACTGAAATTAACGTTGTTAAACCATGAAGTGAGATTTCATATATGCTAGAGACTTGAATGTGTGTATTCGCTAGAAATAACGTAGTTAAGCCATGTAATGAATTTCATTCATTCATTTGTGTAATTGAGACGAGACCGGAACTGATGTCTCGGGGGGATGTTAATGTGAGTCAGGATGAAATAGCCGTTAGGAAGTACATTAATCTTATGAAACTAGGTTTGTTTATGGTCTGCCATGTTTAGCTTGACCAGATAGCCTTTGGTATCTGTTTGAATTCCGATAGAACTAAATCTGACATAACGAGAGGGGCAGTAATGATCTATTCCCAGTAGGATATCTGACAAAAGATTTAGGTTGCTTCTTTGTTTATTTTTGGAAGGTGAAATAGCTCTACGGGGCGGACCCACGTACCGACCTATCGAAGTATCTACGTATCACGTACTTACATATCCACCTACCCACACAATATTCAAGGACCGAAAGAGGCGAGACAATAGAGAGTTTGGAGAAGTGAAAAGTGGAAAGGATCAAGACGAACAGTCCCAGAACAGTTTGAGAACAGTCACAGTGAATTTGGAATGAACCAGAAATAATCAGGTTATGAAGTTGTACCAGGGCAATGACTTCGATTGTTCACTCGATTCTATGATGAACTAATTCTATTATTTAAAACAGATTGGCTATTTATATAAGTATTTCTGTTTTTAAATTCGATGAATGATTTATTTCAAAAAGAAGTGTATCTTCCTAATGTAATGCATTATGATGGTTGTTTATGTAATTGATTAAATTGTTATTTTTTTCATGTACAGGGTCTCGTGTCATTCTGTTTTATATATCTGCTCAGATCTCTATCTATCCCACCTATAAGTTTCACACTTTATATTGATATTTACTCGATCCGGGCAATAACACGGAAGGCGATCACCCTCTAGATAACGATAACCAAATTCCACTACAACCCACCCCCAACAAAGTGGGAGATACGTACCAAATAATAATAATAAAGATTGAAATTTTCAAGATCCAACAATGTCAGACATCATCCATTAAACTAAATTTAAGCAGCACAACTAGCGTCATTATCGTTTCAGTACTACTTGAAGAACAATGTAATACTAAATTAATTGTTAACAGTGATGTTTTGTATCATCGATAGCGTCAGCAAGTTAGTTATGAGAGGCGGGAACAAACTACCTTTTGTACTATATAATCTATCATCAGGATTCTTTTTATTTTTCGTTGCAGTTGTTGTTAGTATAGCGTCATTTTTCAGCACATAATAGGCCAATATATTTGGTGGAGGAAGAACCCAGTGTAAACCCAGGGTTAACCACTGACCTACTGGAAGCTACTAGCAAGCTTTCTCACATACCCACTTTGGCCGAGCCCCGGATTTGAACCCACACAGACAGAGGTGAAATGTGAGCGATCCGTAAAGGCGATCGCCTTAGACCACTCGGCCACCCGGGGCCCTGATCTTTGCGGGGCGTAATCCCTAATATCATGCTAGATAAACAAGCGCGCACTTTTGTGAAATTGGTCACAAGGGGTAGGTGGTGGCGGTAGAAAAGAATGTTGAGATAATAGTATTATGAGCTCTACAATTTTAGTGAACGAGATGTTAGGCCGTAAAGTTGTCATAAAATTTAAAACACGTATGCTTGAAATGATTCCAGATACCGTATAGTGGGTTATTTTTAGCGGTAGAGAAATTTCAGAGCTTGAACGGTGTCAGATTGAATTCGCGAAATTGAATCTCGTTTACATTTTTAATTCCAATGAAAATAAATTTACTTTAGGTAGGCAAACTTTGAAAACCTATGCACCGCCCTCCATACTGTTAATAATAATACTTCGGTAATCCTTGGTCTAAACATTACTCAACGATATCTATAGATAGCACCCGAAGGTCATGTTATCCGTTCCCAGATTCATCTTATTCGTTGATAGTATGTCCAGTGAGTGAAATTAATTAATTGCTGTCATGGCAACTACGAAAACAAGACGGTATTCCTCGAGATAGAAAGTATTACTGGTTCTCCCTGATAAAATAATTTTCATCCCCTATCGGCACTTGTTAAAATATAACTTGCTAAAACTTTGCCCCCCCCCCCGAAAAAAAAACCGATATGAGGTATTTCTTCAAGTGAAAAAAACGTACTTATTCAGTTGACTTTGTTTCTCAGTCTTTGAAACAGAGATTAAATTAAATTTAAATACAGAAAGAAGAGATTAATATATAGGGTTATTTTTAGCGGATTGTATATGTGTGTATATATATACATGTTGTACATCTAAATGCTTCTCTCACAGAGATTTAGGCTTTTTCTCAAAACGAGCAGTGACATGCCGTTTATGCTATTCTCTATACATCTGGAGCATTCTTTGCCTTTTCGGTTGTTCTCTTCTTCTGTTATTTGTTTGCTTTTTGAGGGGGGTTGGGGGGCTTGATAAATTAGCAAAATAGGCCGAATGTGCTCCAATTGTGTGTTTTAAACTCTGTCAAATTGACTAGACTCCGATAGTAACTAATGTAATAACCACTGATGATTCTTAACTTGCAGATGACAATGCTCAAAACATTCGAGATGATGGCATTTGACTCACAATCTATAAATTGTGTAGTTTATATCGTACATGCTTATACTATCCATTGAAACAACCCAAAACATTTCAAAGACATCGATTGTCAAAGACAGCAAATTTATCTTTTATTAAAATGATTATTTCATTTTTCATTATATATATATATATATATATATATATATATATATATATATATATATATATATATATATATATACTATATATATATATATATATATATATATATATATATATTCATACATGTATTTTTATGACTCTTTACATTTTTATTAAAATAGATGGCGTGAAACCTGTCCGATAAACCTGTCCGAATTGTATTGTGAGAATCAAGAGTCAAATTCCTTTTATTGACAGCAGATACAAATATTTTAGCAATAGTTGTAAGTTAGTTTTGATCAATAGATTAGAAACCTGTCGTCTTTCACCGGTTCTCAACAAAGGCAATGAAAAAGGACATAAAATACATGCATATATACATATACACATATATAGGCATACCTACCTACCTACCTAGATACATACATACATACATACATACATACATACATACATACATACATACAAACAAATGAATATATGGGCAGTTTTGGGAAACGAAAGTTCTGCTATTTTGTACGTAGTCGTCTGCTTAAACATGTTTAGCAGTAATTATCACGCGCTGATTAAGTTACTCGCAATGCATCATATTATTATCCAAGATTAAGTAGATAAATTTGAATATTCTAGAATCAAATCTGATCCAATCTGTTTCTATAGGAACATGACTTAGATGCAAATTTAACGGCTGATTCTTTCTTGAACGTTCGTAGTTTTCATATGCTACCAATCAAATTAAATTTGGGCTAATACATAAGTCCTATAAAGAAATAATCGAGCCATTAAACAACACTCAAGTTAGAATAAGAGGAAACACATTGGTTTATGACAAACAAGACGGTAACATTTAAATTTATGATGATGATATCCTGTCTCAAATATGTAGTTTATATCCATTTTATTATCCCAGTACCATTTTATAGGTAGGCGACAGCTTTAGATATAATTTATATGCACCTACCATTTCACTTTGAATTTCGGTGTTTGTGCTTTTATCGATTTTTTTTTCCTGTGGAATAGTAGATGGAACTGTTAAATTTCCTACTTTAAAATATGATAAAACATAGGTCACAACATCTCTGTCTCAAAATAAGCTTAAAGATCAGTCACAATATCTCTACGTCATAGTACACTTAAAGACCAGTCACAATATCTCTACGTCATAGTACACTTAAAGACCAGTCACAATATCTCTACGTCATAATACACTTAAAGACCAGTTACAATATCCTAACAAGATAGTTCATAACGTGAAAATAATTTGTTGTGCTTAAATGCTGTAGTACAGTATCCAACTGACATAAGAAAAGATCTTGACATTAAAGAGATCTTCCTTTAATGTACATTTTGCACTACGATCATCATTGACATAAATAGATCTTGCTTAAATGTACTTTTTTACTTTACGAACATTATTGACAATAAAAAGAGATTGATTTGATATACATTCTGCACTACAATCATCAATGAGATTAAAACGATCTTGCTTAATTGTACATTTTGCACTACTATCATCATAGAAAGTAAAACGATCTTGCTTAAATGTACATTTTGTACTACGATCATCATTGACGTGTGCATCTTATTTAATCTGTATCTGGTATTTCCGTTAACCTATCCTTTATGTTCTAAAGAAGCAAACTGTCTACCTCAAACTGGATTCCTATCGATGTACAAATGCAAGAGTAAACACACAATATTTATGACGGGATAGTATAAATCAAATGATTGCCACCCTGTTCCTGCCAAAAATACCGTATATACTGCAAACAGCATAGACCCTGATCTGCCGTCGAATATTGCATTGGAAAATCGGGTCTATGGTTTTATTCTACTGATTGCTCATAACAAACTGCATAGACCAAGAATTGCCAGCGCATAATACGCCTGGGTTTATGCACTTTGCAGGTGGGCTCATCGTATAGACGGTATATTCTTTTAGTTTTAAACTGCATGAAGTGTACAGAAAAATTAATACGACAGCAATTTCAGTAGTGCACGCAAATCCATAAGCTTTCATCATGCAGTCTGAATGGTGGAGCAAAATCAAAGTGTAATTTATTTGAAGAAAAAAAAAAAAAAAATGATTCCCAATAACACACACTACCATTACCAAATGATCTTATCCCAGTAATCGTCATAAATTTACCACTTGCTTGATATCAAAAGTATTAATGTAATGTAGAATTTTTCCAGATTTGAATTTTCAACCAACGTGTGGTTTACTGTTGTCGGAACGCATGCAAAAATTTAATCTCGTGCCTTATCGTCACGTGTACAAATAATTGACCAAGTCTGGTGTCCATCTGTCCGATGGTGTAAGAAAAGAATGGGAGACGGCAGACATTCAGATGAGCAGACGGACGTACAGACGGAGAATGTTACATTTTTCCACACGTTTTTCCTGAATAAAGTGGGGATAATTAAAACTTATCTTTTTTTTTTTAAAAAAATCACAGTAGAAACAATTCTTTGTTAGTCCAGTTTTGTGAAAATCTTAAAATGAGGGAAATAAATTTCGTGTATTATTTTAGGACAAGATGCAGCTATGATACTTGAATCTGAAATGAAATACAGTAGTGGAAATAAAGATAGCTGGAATTTCCTAATGGCCCATGACAGCAGGTGGTCTTTTGGATTCCTGGGAACTGTGTGAGGGTCTGTAAGTAGGGCTGGGGTCTGTGTCCCTTTGTGTTTTGTTGTTGTACCTGCCAAGCTCTCTGGTATAAAAGATAGACAAATTACTCTTCCATTCATCGGAAGCCTACCCCACCGATTTGTCCATTGATAGTGTCACTGGCCTCAAGACTCAGATATTGCAATACAAAAGAAATACCGGTACGTGTATGTCTAAAAATGGCAAGCATCTGGATTTGCTGATATATACCTTCAATCTCATGTAGAGATTCGTTCAGAAGAAGGTTGACGTAACAAGTCGCGTTTGTTCTTATCCAGATTCCCCAAAGCCAAATAATTAAGGCTTCTATGCAACACAAAACACAAATACTTAAAAAGGTAAAGGCATATACAATTTTAAAATGAATAATTTAGATACAGTCATTCGTTGAATGGCTGGTTTCAAGTGCCACATTATTGTCTGCATTATGGCGAGGAAGTCGGAGCCCTTCCAAGGAAACACCGAAGCAGCCGACATGGGCTTGTAATAAACCCGCGACCATGGATTACGAACCCAACGCTCTACCAGCTACCGTTTAAAAAGCGAATCTAAGAAATCGATGATCAGAGAACGCTTAAACGGGAAGAATGATTAAAAGGCGCCTTTGTGATTCCTCGGACTCAATTTATCACAGGAGATTTTGCATAAGGAAAATTTTGTTTAAATCAGAATATGATCCTTAATTAATATTTACACTCGATTTTTAAATGAGAATAATTATGGACTTCCGCATTGTATGTTTATATTCTCGATTAGCAAAATTCAAAAACTTCCACAGAACTATCGATTAGCAACATGCAAAAACTGCATCCTTAGAACTAAATATCAACAAGAAAAGTATCTGTGAGACAACCACTGACCTTTGAATGAAATATTTTCTGTCAACAGCACATGTGTTTGCTACTCTTATGTGAATTTGATTGAATCTAGCTTCTTGTACGAATGCAACTAACAGAAAAACGGAAAACCTGCTTTTATAAAAGTGTTTGTTTCGGCTGGAGATGGGGCGTGGAGAGTATGCAATTTTTACTAACTGTTAGTACAGTAGTATGGCTTCCTTCAGGGTGCGGTAATATACAAATTTGATTGGTAGAATATAAGAGATATTAATAAAACTAGTTACATGTTATAAAAGTTAAGGGAGTGTGAACAGAACCAATGACCTGTTTTGGTACATACGATACATAGCAGGGCACAGGCAAGGTGTGTGCGTATTCTTATTTTCTATTTTCAGAAGTTCATTTTAAGCTGATGGTCATATATGCCCATAACTGCAATTGAGAGATTGCGTAAAGATTTTCAAAAGTCGTCTTCGTAGAAGGAAATGAAGTTTAAAATGGTTGCCAGCTATTTAGTTAGTTTTTATTACTTCGTCTTCTTAACGTATGTTTTAATATCATTTATATTCAACAATTTCATGTAAATAATACCAATGGTAAACTCAAAGTAAAATCTAAATTCAAATACAAATTCACAAGATAAACAGTTAATACATTTTCATCACCACGATATCATTCATACACAGTGACATAAATTTTCATTACCACGATCTCGACCACGGTGACGTAAATTTCATCATAACCACCTTGAACACAATGACTGCAATACATCTTTGAGGGGCTCTGATTTACTTCTCTTATCTTTCTTGCTATGCAAAGTGTCTCATTATTATCAGTGTCTTTCTTTATATGCAAAGTCTTCATTTATTAACATTGGCGTCTTTCTTGCTATGCAAAGTGTCCCCCTGTAATCATTAGTGTCTTTCTTGCTATGCAAAGTGTTTCCCTATTATCATATTATTTTTCTTGATCTGCAAAGTGTCTCTTTATTATTAGTGTCTTTCTTGATTTTCATTGTCTCCCCATTATCATTAGTATCCTTCCTGATATGCAGTGTACATATGTGTGATGATATATACACACTCACACACACTGCTATATTCATCGTCATCACGAGTATGAAATGTCACTGACATATTGATCTGTTATAGGTAAGTATTAAAAAGACACAGCCTAGTAAATTTACAAAGATTAGTATATGCTTTGTTTTACATTAAGCGAACATTTTAGTGTGTGTGTGTGTGTGTGTGTGTGTGTGTGTGTGTGTGTGTGTTTTAGATTTTTAACGTAGCTTTAACAATTTTTCAGTCATATCGCTACGATGTCTGCAGTGTGACAGTTTATAGTGATGTCTAACACTGGGGCATCATGCCGCAGACATGTAGCATAATGTCCCACTCAGTCACATTATCCTGACACCAGGCCGACCAGTCCTAACACTAACCTCTTAATGCTGTGCGTCAAGCGAGGCAGCTGTTAGTACCATTTTTTTAAGTCTTTGGTATGACTCAGCCGGGGTTCGAACCCGCGACCTCCCGCATCCGAGGCGGACGCTCTAACCACTAGGCCACCGGAGCGGTCACGCGAACATTTTAGCAGACTTGCTTTGTTTTATAAAAGCCAAGACGGATGAAATTGTCTATAACTCCTGTATTTCTAACGGTGTCTTCAATTTCTGAACAAAAGCTATGTTATTTATTCTGATATATCATATCATTCGACGGCAGATCTGGCTCTATGAAGTTTGAAGCTGTATTTGATCTAAAAACGAGTAAATACGGTAACTATCTAGTCATGCCTTTTCATGGCATCCACGTTTAAATGAATCAATGAACTTTTTCATGACTCCGATGATTTTAATAATTATAAGGAAAAGACATGTTTCAATAAAACGAACATGGAAAGTTTAAGAGTCTCCGATTTATGACATAATATGTCTTCAGCCGATAGATGATTCTTTAAAATTCTGTAAAATTTGAGCACCATGCCTCCGCTCTTAAAATTAAGAAAAACATGGTGTAAATAATAGCTAGTTTTATCGACGAACTTCATCTAAATCATAGTTCCTTCGGTCATTAAATCCTAAGGTTTGCCACATGCTGTAAGTAAACCATATTAAATTATTCTCATGGATCAATCTACTGACTGGATTTGTGAAATGAGATTCAATAGTATATGTCGCTGGTCTGCTCTCGCTGATAAAACAAATACAATTCACACACAAATATGTCTTCAGTAGTATTTGTTTATTTTTAATATATAAATAAACTTAACCGTTTCATTTTTTTATTTGTCACCGACGTTTACAGTACCTCGAATGGGAAAAGTGGAACGGCTCTTTCTCTGACGATCTTGTTTAAATTATGCGTGAAGAAGAACAAACCGGCCTTAAAAATAGAAATCTCCTACATGTACATTTGTTCTAATTGATGTCCATCTTTATAAATATGCGGGTACATAATTTAGTAGATACCAAAATATGGAAGCAATCTGAGGAATGTAGACTTGCATGAAAACGTGCATCACGAAATTAGTGCTTGCAATATTCACAGGTGTAAGGTTACCGGAAACGAAAGGAAGTTAATTTAGTTTGATTTCGTAGATATAGCAACATGGCCCTGCCCTATTTTCAATAAATTTCGGTCTATGTCTTGATTATCTGACTTTCAAAACCTTTGAAAATTGGTTCCATAGCTTAGAATTTTACGATGATAACATTGGTTCAGTAGCTTAGAATTTTACGATGATAACATTGGTCCAGTAGCTTAGAATTTTATGATGATAGCATTGGTCCAATAGCTTAGAATTTTATGACGATAGCATTGGTCCAAACTTAGGATTTTATATGATTAATATCGTGATAACCTATTTGAAGATCGGATTTTCTGCTCAGATGGTGGTGACGTCAGGGTGGGTTTCTGATGATTCATTTATTGGTCTTAACTAATAGATTTTTTTTTTAACAGAAACACATTCTACTTTTAATATAATCGTAGATACAGGCTTATCTTTATTAGAAACAATAACATTCGTAAGTTTATCTAGCTTTTGTTCCAAAACGATTGTGATCCTAAACCAAATTTTTGTAACTTGTGTCCGACTACGTTGCCTTTGTATTTAATTCGCGTCAATAAAATATATTTAAACTAAACTAAAAACATTCTAGTATTTGGTTGCTCTGTATCAAATTAATGACTCTTCGGGTAATTTCCTGTCTTTTTTATCGCGATTATTTGTTTTGCATATAAACTTGTATCACATCGATTTAAACATTTAAACTTGTGTAAAATCCATTTAAGCATTTCAACTTTTGTCATATCCAATTAAACTTTTAAACTTGTATCATAGTGTATGAAACTTCAGTCTGCAGTATGTATTTTTTTAAATTTTGATTTATTTGTTTTATTGTTTTGTTCTTGGAGCATGTTTCTGTCCATTATTTTGCTACTGTTCATGAACAATGTAATGTGTGGCATTTCGATCGTAAGAATCATGTCATATCTACCAATCATGTAAGCACGAAGACATGAATTGCTAAAGAATATATCATGTCAGAAAATTATGTCATCATGACTATATTAAGTCAACCAATTATGTCATCATGATGACATGAATTGCTAAAGAATATATCATGTCAACTAATCATATCATCATGAAGACATGAATTGCTAATGAATATATCATGTCATCATGATGAAATTAATTGCTAATGAATATATCATGTCAACCAATCATGTCATCATGGTGACATGAATTGCTAGTAAATATATCATATCAACCAGTTATGTCAGCATGGAGACATGAATTGCTATTAAATGTATGCATTTGTCAATGACGCACGAAGAGTCCAAGGCAGTTTACAAAGAACAGCCAAGCATTCATCTCAACAAAATCCAGTCTTTAGAATTATGGACGATGTAACTTCAGAACTTAAGAAAATATATAGCGCTTGGAACAGTATTTTGGTTTTAAATGCCTGTATTAAGTCTAATACATTTATTAATCTTTGACTGACGATATTAACCGTTTTAAAGGCTTTCCTTTTAACGTTTGTTTTTAATTTTATACTTTCTAAGAAGTTTTAAATAACCTTAACATTTTCATGTTTTATCATGGAGAAATACGTTTTCTTTTATGCGTAAGCGTTTATCGTTCAAAAGGATTGTAGCAATTATTTTCACCTTCACCATTTTTATGTCGTAAGTTTTACTTGGCATTACCAGGATTATAATGATTAGCCGTGAAACCGTATACATACATACATACATACATACATACATACATACATACATACATACATACATACAGACAGACAGACAGACAGAGATATGCAGACAATACATGCATACATGCATAAAAACATACATACATACATGCATACATACATGCATACATACATACATACATACATACATACATACATACATACATATATACATACATGCATACATACATTCATACATTCATACATACAGACAGACTGACAGGCAGACAATACATACATACATACATACATACATACATACATACATACATACATACATACATATATACATACATACATACATACATACATACATACATACATACATACATACATACATACATACATATATACATGCATGCATGCATGCAGACAGACAGACACAGACAGACAGACACAAAATGCATACATTTAGAAAAACAGACAAACAGACCGATATTGATATTGATAATGATTCCAAGCATAAAACTAGAAGTAATGGGACACGGATAAGGTCGTAATGTAATAGGAGTTTTACTACATCCTATAAAGGGCTTAAAAAACATAGACACAATGTACAGAAGAACAGATGAACTTGAAAACGATATCTGATATTATGCTTGTTCACTATATTAGGGAAATGGACCCATTTCATTTCTATCATATAAATTATTCACAAGTGTTCCAAGTGAGAGCCAATGTGATAATCCATCTAAATCGTTCCAGTCGAATGTAAATAATTTGAATTTTTTGTTTTTCTTCTTTTTTCTCTCTTAATCTCTGTTGCTTATATATTTCGTTTGCAATGAGTTCTCTCACTCATGTGTTTAGATATTGTGTTTTCTTTACTTGTATGTATGTATGTATGTATGTATGTATGTATGTATGTATATATATATATATATATATAT
>JAECUM010068166.1:0-14584 GCA_016617855.1 Megalonaias nervosa
CGGTAACCGAACGTATTCGTGAAGCAAAAAAGGAATTTCGTGACGATGGTGCAGTTTATGCATGGTCAACATTCAGAGTTGGAAATGTTACTAATATGATGAATGACAAACGAGGAAAAGTAATTATTAATCACCTTGATAATCAAAAAGATTTTATTTTAATAAAATTTATTGTAAATACAGAAGAAGATATTTGGATTATTCGTGATAAGCGTGATCCAGTCCGTGTGCAGCCCGGGGGTAATATTGTTCTTTTAAGTAATAAATCTAAGCCCGGAATACTCACTGGCATTGATAAACCCTATTATATACAGAGTTATCCAGCAACTGCAGTTGTCTATGGAATATTTCCGCTGAATGATAAACCTAATATTACAGATCTGAAACCTATGAAAATATCGAGAATAAACTGCGTAGCTGAACGAGGTACAGAACATTTTACAAATGCGATACGTGGTAATGGTTTAACTGATTTAAGACATAAAAAAAATAAACAAATGGGCAGAGTCCGTTAAAGATGCTGGTGCATCTATTAAGGATGTTGCTGAACTAGAAAAGTTATTAAGATTTCCAATAACAGTAAAAACACTAACCGGAGAGATATTATACGAACCAAAATATATAAAAATGGAAACCCTATAACAATCGTTGATCATAATGCACATGCATGGACTAATGCTGTAACGATATTTCCACGAGATAGAAAAATTGAATTTTATAACGGTGATATATTTGATTTTATTAAAAATATAAGTAAAAGCGACCCTGTGTCTGTTTGGTTATTTCAGAGTTCGGAATATAATCATTACGATCAGTTTGTACGGCCTAACGGTGATATTTATCGTACAGAATTTCTTCATGAAGAAATGGAACATCTTGCATTGAAATATACCTCTGATGATGTCATAGTTGGACAATTACTGAATAACTGCTTTACCATACCATCGGTTGCTGCCCATTTCGCTCAGGAGAAAAATTCATGGAAAACGACACGATCGGAATTCCTTGAAGATATCAAGAAAAGCTGTATAGAATATGGTCACGGTGGGTTATGGAACACCAAATACAACCATAGTGATGTTATCTCAGTTGATATGGTAGCGTGTTATCCTGGGAGTTTTCTTGGATATGGAGTATGTTCTAAGTACTTTAAGAGATTCGGACATCCTACACATGACATGACCAGGGTTGCGATAAACGGACCCCTTCCCATGGAAGGACCAGATGTTGGCTTAACCGGATTTGCTCATGTAGAATTATTCGAATTTGCAGAAAATCTCCATCCGATTACTTATGCTTGGTTTGGAAGACATTTCTCAGAGCGATGTTGGGTTCCGATAGTACTATTGCGATATATGCTTGATGTTGGATTTTTAATATCGTTGAGAGTAACTGAAGCGATTATATCGTATAGTTCACAGAAGCAAGTTTGGTTACCAGAACCGAACAGATTTAATATCGATGATACCAGAAAAGAATTCCCTGATATTGATGAAGATCATATTATTAAAATAAATAAATGCAGAAACGAATACGATGAGAAATTTACAAAAGATCTCGGTAGAAAGATAATCGGTAAATTTACTCAAGGTGGTTCATACGATTATAAACGAGCGTGTACAAGATTGATTATGGACGATGCTGAACTAGATTTTATAATCGCTGATACAACTGAGAAAAATACGTTTATAAACCGATGTAATGCTTATTTATCAGATGGAACAAAACTAGGTACCATTGTGAGCTACCTTGATGGCGAGTCACCGCAGTTTACTCATTTAAGATCTTCGATGTTGGCTTATGTTTCGATAAACCTACTATCGATGATAAATAAATTTCCTCATCACGCTGTCAGAGTCGCTACGGATTCATTTTATGTACATAAAAAATATAAAGATTTATTAAAACTCGGTAATGGTGAATGGGGAACATGGAGAATAAAACAAGAAAATATATTTAGTTATTCTGAATCTGCCGATGTTGAAATTGTGGAGACATATTACAGAAATAATAATCAAATATCAAAGTCATCTGCACCATCTCTGTACGATCCAGTATCTAGACATAAAACCGTTTATCTTAATGGGTGTGGTGGTTCAGGTAAAACAACTCGTGCGATTAATTTATTTATAAATAATACATCAGATATAATTGTTTTAACACCGACACACAAACTTGCTAGAGAAATAAAGCAACGAGGAGTAAAATCATGTACATATCACAGTTTCTTTAGATGGTGCGGAGACTTATGGACTCCATCGCGGATGGGTGAAAAATATGTACCTAAATATATTATATGGGACGAGATATGCACGGTGTCGTTAGAAACACTAAAAACATTTCTTGATTGGTTTTTATTGAAGAATACTGCTGTGATTATGTGCGGCGATCATGGTCAACCACCACCTTTTGTTGGAGAGTCTCCACATGAATGGCTGAAGAATAACGTAAATTATTATGAAGAAATACATGATGACCATAGAGCTATCGATGAACCGCTGAAGGAATTTTAAAAATTAATCAGACTTCAACCAGACAGAGTACAATGTGAGATAATGCGAGGAGTAATTCCAGAGACTTCTATGAATGAATTTTGGACTTCATGGAATCCCGCTGATTTAATAGTCGCGAGTAGAAAGATAGTTCGTGATGAACTACAGAATAAATTATTTTTGTTACATAAAAAAAAGTTTTCAGATCTACCTGTACCTTTGTGTTATCGCTCAGCAGATACTCGACGACAGAATATTGAAGTTGAAATACCAGGTGTCTTGGTTCCACCAAGGGTACAGAATCTTGTCTTGAATGATATTGTTTTAGTCGATATTAATGTCGTTGAGAATGCGCTGAGTATGAATAAATCGCCGTGGGTGTTAGGATACGCTATAACTATTCATTCGTCACAAGGATTAACTATCTCTGATACAAATATCTGGATTGTAGATGATCGTATCGAATGGTCAAATTTAGTATATCTCGCCGTATCTCGAGTCAGGAGAATATCTCAACTACATAGGGTTATTATGAATTTTATAGAAAATAATAATCAAACTGTTAATAATGACGTAATAAGAAAAAAACTATCTGGTTATAAGCAGTGTGACAAAAAAAAAATAATCGTGATTTTGATATTGATGTTGAATTTATTATAAAACTAAAAGAACTACAGAATAATAATTGCGCAAGTTGCAACTGTAATATGTCATGGCAGTATTCGAATCCAAGACCATTTACCGTAGACAGAATTAATAGCGATCTCGGTCACACACGTGAAAATGTAATGCTGACTTGTCTTGAGTGTAATCGACGTCGAGGTTCTGGACATTTACAAAATTGAGCTTGGTGGTAATTGCGTATCCTCAGGAATTACTTGTAATTGTTCACGTACAAATCCACGTTGAGGGGCCGTAGAATCTAGTCTGTATATTGGAGGTCTACCAGTTGATCTAACCACGCTAGAAATTTTATGTGTAGTCACGCTCCAGATAGGATCGGTTGCTCTTTTTTTACCACCTTCAAGTTCGCCGGGTTCATATAAATATCTAACTGTAACATTTCCTAATACTGGTTGAGAGAAAGATTCATGTCGTCCGTAACCATTGGGTATATATTTTTTTTTGATCGCATTAGAAGGTTTCATGGAAGTTGCACGAGTAATTTCATTATTCAACGCAGCTATCACACTCGGTAATCTTGCAACCCATTCACGAGATCTATCCTTGAAGTCAGTAGATATTTCCTTTGCATATTGGTATCCAAATAACCGCTCGGCAAGTGTTCTATTAAATCGTTCAACGATTGCCTGATCACGATGAATTTCAATATGTCCTCGTCTGATTTTAACGTTGTGTTTGTTCATCAACGATGATACTACTCCAAGAAATTCTTTACCGGGATCAACTTGTAGTAGTTTTGGCCATCGTAGACCGCCTCGATGATAAATTCGTTCGAACGCAGATGCAACTTCAGATGCTGTTTTCGTTGATAACGGCTCCGCTTCTTTATATCTACTAGCAACGTCAACGATAGTCAATGCGTATTTGTAAGTGCGTGATTTTCGTCCACGTGTTTTAATGGTATCGTGTGGTAAAAACAGTATATCCGCTTGATGAACTTCATTAGGGACACTAACATCAAAATGCGCGTAATGAATTTTTTTAGGTGGACTTAGGAAGATTTGCCATATTGCCTGTCGTGCTAACCATGATGCAGCGACATCACGTGAAACTTTTGCTACTTCGGCGAGTTTACTAATCGCTGCCTTACCTCTCCAGAATCCTCTCGGGGAATAATAAACAGATTCCATTATGATAGTTATATAATTAATTACCAGCCCCTAACACTAGTTTACCTTTCATAGCAGTTTTTACTAGAAAACTAGCTAATTTTTCTCTGAGAGATTTATTAGGTATAGAATTTAACGCGTGCATCAATTTTACATCCGCGAGATGTCGGTGTTGCAAATCTTTACTTTTATACGCGACATCATGAACGTGACATGCTTGATCAATCTTATTTACTGGATACTCTCCAGGTCTTGGTTGATCTTGATCATCGAGTCTGATATCGAGACGAGTTCCAGGACCACAATAATTATATCCGGGTAAATGTTTCTCACCGGGATATTTAGCCCATGGAGTTCCTGGTAATTTTCCTAACGAGGTAGCGATATCACCCCCACCTGTCTTTGTTGCAATAAATTTATATTTCTTGGTACCACATTTCACACACTTGCCTGTAAGTGCACGTCTTTTATTTCTTGTTGTTATTGTCGTTAATTCAGTAGTATCGGTAGGTACTCTGCATCGAACACAATATAGACTCATATTATTTATTATATGGATATAATTGACTTTTCTGCGACACGAAAACAAGAGCCAGTAAAACACCATCCAGCGCTTCCGAATTCTATCAGAATGATTATAATAGGCCCATCTGGAAGTGGGAAGACACAATTATTGCTTAATCTAATAATGCGATGGCTGAAGTGGGATAAATTATATTTAGTTGCGCCATCTGTAGATGATCAGCGATGTTACGAAGTACTTAAAGATTTTAATGAAAACGCAAAATCGTTACATAAAGACAATGTCATAGACTTTATTACTGATATTGATGAAGCGCCATCCGTAAATGATCTGGATGTATTTATTAATAATTTAGTAGTGTATGATGATGTTATGCTGGACAAACAATCAAATCCAGCTAGAATATTTTCACGAGGTAGACATAAAAACACAGACGTGATTTATGTTACACAGAGATATACACAAATTCCAAAAGTAATCAGAGACAACTGCAATATTTTGGTTGTGTTTAATGGCGTAGATAATCATACACTACAAAATATTTATTATACTTGGTGTTCAGGCGACATGGACATGAATAAATTTAAAAATTTCTTTTCAAAAGCACAAGCTGCTCCCTTTGGTTTTGTAACGATAAATTTACATGATCCTAGGTCAAGATATCGTAATGGACTTGATATAATTTTTGGATAAAAATCATAGCAGCAGAGAGAGTGAATGACATACGCACGTGACCAGATTGTGAAGAAATCTGGTCAATTAAAGAAGTTTTCATTATTAAGACAAAAACTTCTTTTTTTTCAGGGAACCCTTAATTTTCAAAAATAAGGTCTCTACAAAGTTGTAGGGTCCACCCTCTCTGCTGCTACGATCAAGTCCTACTCCCAATGTTCGAATGGTACTAGTACTAATGCTAATCGCTACTTACGTATCTGTAGTGGTTATCAATGTCGTCATAGACGGTTTACACGTCTTAGCTTGTTAAAGTCTCTTTCTGTTTCGTTTGAAGCGTGATATTTTTAACTCTATCAAAATGTCTGGTAATACAGTAACCGTTTTGTTTTCACTTTCTTCTTCCTTATCAATGTTCAATGTTTGACTCTTCTCTTCTTCTTGCTTTCATTTCTTATTGTTGTTTTGTTCTTTATGACGTTTAAAAATATCTCGAACTCGTCCTTCTGGTATTTTCGTTTTAATTTTTAACACATGATAAGGTGACACTGATGGAGAGAGAAGTGAAGGTGGTACCAGCCAAAATTCATGCGAAGAAGATAGGTAACCACACACAGCTAAGTTGAGGTCATTCACATCTGGAAGAATAATAGCTACAGCAATAGTTGTAGCTGTGCTATCGTTCTGGTTATACAATGTACGATGTGTAGAGTGCAGGCGCTTCTCTAAACATTGTCTTTATTTCAGCCATATGTATTGTATTTGAACATTTGAAAAGTGACGTCACGTATCTGCTATCTTCCGAATGTAATATACATCCTCGTTACCTTATGACAGTACATCTCTACATTAACTTAATATATGCAGAAGGTTCACACAAAGCCATTTTTTGCGAAGGGAATGAGTGAAGCCAAATGACTGTCCTATTCAGCTTTCGCTAGGACGAGAGTTTTGAGTGGAAGAGGATAAATACCGATATAAAACAAAGGTAGTATCTTCAAAATGGAGACTTCATTGTTTATGTCTTCGCCTGTTGCGATTCACCTTCCCTTTACCTTAAATGATGCCCAGATTATGATTGCTCAAGTCATATCCAATAAGGGCCAACGCTCAACAGTGCAGCATTAATACAGTATCAGCATAGATTTGCTCTTTTAGTGGATGAATCATGTATTTATGCAACATTTATTACTTTTGGAAATAATTTTACCTCCTATAATCAGAAGTGACAATATCCTTAGTCATCTTTGTAATGTCTTTTGAATCTCATCCACCACCATAGATTAGCCCAGCTACTGTCTCGGCATTCAAGAAATGCTCATCGGAAGGTAACGTTTTATGTAGCAATATGACACTTAAAGACTAATGAATGTTGTGTCTAGAGATGTTGCTAAGTTAATATCATGCTGTTGGATTATCTGTTCTGAAATTTCTAATCACTTTGTGATCAGTCTTCTGGCTGTTGATGATAGCATTGCTCTAATTAAAGCATAAGCTTAACATGATGAATAAAAACAATTCTCTAACTGTCGCTTATATTTGTCGTCGCTAAGTATTGAAAACGGCATTCAATTATCTTGTATTTCTTTTCTGAAGGGGTTACTCATATTTGATTTTGTTGCTGGCATGATCTAGGAGGGACCAAGTAAACATTTAATACACACTATTCATATCGCACACTATTTAATAATGCAATCGACTTCGTCGTTGAAGTATCATGGTCATTATGGACGCCTCTTGTGATGATAACAGTTTTATGCCTTGGCGATTTAATGTACATCATTAGATTTACCTCATGTTGATCATTAATTTTGAGGAATTAAAACTGGTGATATTGAATATTCACAAGGAAATACTTCTTGAACAATGCGTAATTTTTAGTAAGTACTTATAGGAAGAACGAATGAAGACATCAAAACCGGCAAATATGTGTTATACATTATTTCCCTAAGTATACGTATAAACCACATTCATCCAACAACACACATATGTCATAGCTTCGATACAAGGAGGGGAAGAATGTTTTCCGTTTTGCTATCAACATGTTCCAAGATCATCTCTATGGAAATTCTTCACAGATTATTTCTCTTAACAACAGCTACTATTGTTTTATTGCGAACGTTACTTTTCACTAATTAGACAATGATCAACGTGACTGGTGCATATTACTTTTAGAGCATATACGAGTTAGAAGAAACAAGTTTGGTACTCTCTGAATCGAAACGTTGGATGGAATGCGTAGATGGATTCATATAGCTGAGGTCCTCGTCTTTTCCCAGCAACTATCTGTTATGCTTGAAACTGTGTTTTCCTTGGTTTATCTTCCGAGAGGTTTTGCTTTTGTCATTGTTGTATCTTTACAATCTAGCTTCATTCGGCACTTTACAGAAATTTTGTTACTGTAACATAATTTGAACATTACTGGGATAGACGCCTTTGAACATTTTACTCAGATAGTGGCATTCATAAACACGTCAATATAATAAACCAGTTTAACAATACTTTAAAATAATGATCTCGCGTTATCTCCCAAAATCTCGAAATTCCAAAACGAGACGCACACTGCTGGGAAATTAATACTATACTTGCTTTAAAAAATATATGATCTCTCTCTCTCTCTCTCTCTCTCTCTCTCTCTCTCTCTCTCTCTCTCTCTCTCTCTCTCTATATTATATATACTTATATATATATATATATATATATATATATACTTATACTTATATATATATACTTTATATATATATATATATATGCATAAAACATGTTGATTTTTATTACAAATATCGAGCCAAATGACACAAAGCAAACTGCTTCGAAGTTTGGGAAGTCAGCACAATACAAAATCTCTCAGAATCTTGTGAAAGCATTTTATATTACAACCTTTAAGTTTGAAGCATTTAAATACGTTTATGACAATGAACTAAATGCATTAAGAGCATATTCAAAGGCAGGTCCTAAATACCCAGTGGAGTTATTTTGCGACATGGAACGTAATGGAACAGTTTTATTAGAAATGGAATTACACTATTTCCATTTTACAATACATTTTCGAAATAGCCTTTCAATTCAAATCTGTTAAGTATAATTTTCTTGAACTAATTCTAATTAGTTTTTGAAAAGAAATGTTTCAAATATTGTGACTTTCATCGAATTATATATAAATTATAAAGAATTTCTGTGCGAAACATAAATGATTCATACGCGATTTGTTATCATAATTCCTCTCTTCCTTACGTTCGAGAAGAGAAAAACTTTTAAAATAAAAGATATTATTGCCTAACGAATTAAAATTAGAAATACTAGATATTAAAAGAATCTAAACCTTTTAGTGTCATTTTTGTGCACAATTGGAAATCGTCATGCGATATTGGATTGTATAATATACATTTTTCCACAAACATTATTCATCTTTATTTAATGACATAATACGGTATGAGATAATAATATATTATCTGTTTTTTTTTTTTACCTAAAACCTACAGCTAACAATAGTTTAGGTAATTGTAAATATACAAAGCAAGTAGTTGTTACTTTCAACGTGAGTTGTGAGAAAGTTTGACAGTAGCTTACCTTTGGTCGGAGGTTCTTACTGGATTTATCGTGTTTTACCTCCACCGGTTATACTGGCCGCCATGTATAGTCTGTCGTGTGCTGAAAAATTGCGTTACATCCACAATAACAACAACAACAACAACTCTGTTGCATATTAAAGCGTAGCAAACTGAAAAATTAGCATGAGAAATGATGTATTGACGATTCATACTTTCTGATTTTCTAAAGCTAGTCAGTCAGTAAAATCATGAACTTTAAAAAATTATCTTTATTTATGTTTAAATTGTACATTCTAATGTACGAACTTTCCTAATTGTTAAAAAATGAATTCGTCATGCGAGATAGAATTTCGGGAGACTAAAGAAAGAGGAAAACAGAAAATGGTACACCAGTTGATGTCGAGAGCATTGGTATATTAACTTGCCAAGTCAGGCTTGACTTTGGAGCAAACAAAGATTGAATAATATTTGATACTTAGGATAATAGTTACTGGGGTTCAGAAGTTAAGTTTCATATTTCTAGACCAGAAATGTCCATTGTAGAATAATTTCATGTTTGAAGGTCAGTATAGATGAACAATGTTTTGTGGATTGTGGAAGACTGGTCGATTAGTCGATAAGCTATGCAAGTACAACATTTTAAACAGGGTTTCTACATTGATATTGAAAGAGAATGCTTGAGTTTCTCAGATTATAACGCACTGTGTCTCGCGGAAAAGGTGGGAGTAAATCAGTTGTATAATCATGAGACTGGCTGCTGATAATACTATCAAAGCTGCAGCAATTATTTTATGTATCGTATTTCTGCGAGAGTAGGATATCCAGTTTCAAAATAAAGTGCTTCCCTGCTAGCAAATTTTGGTAGAACATAAACTATATATTTGGTTAAAATTAATGACGTAACCATTCAGCTCATGTCTCCACTTCCTAGTCGATATAAACAACCTACACCCAGCAATGGTAGCCTCCATTTCATATTTAGTGATTGAGATCAGGAACGGCAACTCTTCTGACACGTATATGGACTCAGGTCACAATAATATTTCCTATTTGGTCTCTACATTTGTTTCTCAGTACTGAACTTTTCACTTTTTCCGAATCGTAATAAATCATATGTTAATCTAAAGTACCTTTAAAGAAGAGCTCACGATGACATTCTTGTCATAGGTTATCCTGCATTTGGTTGAGAGGCTGGACTGTGAACAAAGCAAGATGCAATGGATCACTGATTTCACTTCCGGGTCAGTTTCAATGCCTCGTTACTCACTGTGCACTTTCGGCATAATTCAAACAGACAACCACACCATAATGCTCATATCCAACAGAATAAACAATTGCCTTTAAATCACTACCAAAAAATTCCTAAATCCATTTGCAAAATAGGTCTATCTCATTCTGACCACTGGATCCATCACTACTCTCTGGGAATTACGTTTTGGTCATAACTTGGAATCTGTTAATATTCTCCACCCTATGTATCAATATATAAAGTTCCTGGCCATGAATGATAAATGCATATACCAAACTGATAGTTACCACTTTGTGAGGCCTTTTAAACTAAGGGACATACCCAAGAGGTCATGAGCCCTTTTAAGCTAAAGGACTTACCCATGAGGTCAAAATGGGGAAGCGCATTGATACGTGGTTTACAAATACAGAATTCGTTAGTAGTAGTAGTAGTAGCAGTAGTAGTAGTAGTCGTAGTATTATCGATAATCCTCTGCGAACAGTTCATAATCATCTGGAACTGTTTCGCAGAGTAACTTCCTAATATTTGATAATACCATAAGAGTAAATAATAATAATAATAATAATAATAATAATAATAATAATAATAATAATACAATTTGCAAACAAGAATAGTACTCATCCATTTCCTTAAAAAATATTTTCAAAATATTAAGCAATATAATTATTGATATGAAAAGCACAGTAACCTCCAAGCAGTTTATAACAATTACTTTCTGTACGGACAAAGTGCGTTGCACAAGAAAGGAACGATCAACGCATGCTTATTATGACCAACCCTGAGATATTGGTCTACATTCATCTTTTCTTTTGTATTCTTCCTTCGAGATAATGTTGTTACACTGGAGGCTATGTAAGGTTTTGATTGCTTTCACCTGTCCTGTTTATTTAACACTTTAAAAACAGCAAAAGGGTTATATAAATAACATTTATTATGATACAAAAAGCAAACATCTATTATCTATATATAGTACCTAGTTTACACCTTATTCAGTGTCTACTCCGCGCTTCTTGGCTTGTCAGGCTTGTCACTTGTATTCATTAACTGGAGCATCTCTTGCCACTGTCCAGCAATAGTCTGCAAGCATTAATGGGCTCCATTTGCCCTGACAGCGTTTTTCCATTATTGTAAAATCCTGGTTAAATCGCTTGCCGTGGTCGTCGCTCACTGCTCCTCAGTTCTGTGGAAAAAGCCTAGATGAGAGTGCAAAACATGTATCTTAAGTGACATGTTGCAACCAAGGCTTTTGCATGCCTTGAGGAGGTTTTCCACCAACTCCCTGTAGTTTTCTGCCTTGTTGTCTCCTAGAATATTTGTTGCCACTAACAGGAAAGCTTTCCATGCCGTCTTTTCCTTGCCACGCAGTGCACGGTCAAATGCATCATTTCGAAGAAGTTTACGAATCCGAGGACCAACAAAGACACCATCCTTTATTTTAGCTTCACTTAACCTTGGAAATTTTACACGGAAGTACTTGAAAGCTGCTTGTGTTTTGTTCATGGCCTTTACAAAGTTCTTCATCAGACCCAGCTTGATGTGGAAGAGTGGTAAGAAAATTTTCCTTGATTCAACAAGTGGTGGATGCTGAACGCTTTTCCTCCCATGCTACAATGATTGTGGGAGGTGGCCATTCTCTCTTGATGTAATGGGCATCTCTCGCACGATTATCCCATTCGCTGAGAAAACAGCAGTACTTTCTGTATCCATTCTGCTGACCAAGCAAGAGAGCAAGAACATTCAAATTGCCACAACGCTGCCACTCAGGTTTGGTCATAGTTTATGCACCTCAAAAGTTGTTTCATGTTTTCATAGGTTTCCTTCATATGGGCTGCATGACCAACTAGAATTGATCGCAAAAATATTGCCATTATGCCGCAAACCTGATTTAAGACTCGTCTTCGATGAATCAATGAACAGTCTCCACTTATTTGGATCATGAACTATGTTCAGGGCTGCCATCACACCACTGATGTTGTTGCAGGCTACAAGATCACCTTCCATGAAGAAAAATGGGACAAGATCATTTTGACGGTCACGGAACATGGAAACCCTAACATCGCCTGCCAGGAGATTCCACTGCTGTAGTCTGGAGCCCAACAGCTCTGCCTTACTCTTGGAGAGTTCCAAATCCATGACAAGGTCATTCAGTTCACCTTGTATTATTAGGTGTGGTTCAGAGGAGGAGGATGATATAAAATATGGGTCATGTGACATTGATGCATCAGGACAAGAAGTTTCATCCTCTTCTTATTCTCAAGTGAGAATAATTCTGGTGCATCAGGAACCGACAGTCCTTCTCCGTGGGGTAATGGGTGTATAGCTGATGGAATGGTTGGATAATGCACAGTCCACTTTGTCTTCTTTGACATACTTTTCCCAAATGGAGGCACTATGAAGAAGTAAAAATTGTTGGCTTTCTCCAAATCGTTGGCACTGCAAAAGGCATAGATTTCCTTTTCCTGTTCAACCAATGGCGAAGATTTGTTGCACAAGTTTTGCAGCATATGTGTGGGGACCATGTATTGCCCTGATCCCCAATTTTGCAGCCAAAATAAAGGGGATAGGCTTTCTTAACCATAGTGGTTATACTGCGATTTTGTGATGCAAACATCACTTTACCACAAACATAGCAGAAGTTATCTGCATTGTTCACATAAGTACAAGGCATCTCTGATCACCATGGCTAAACAGAAATATGTCCCTTTGCAAAACCAAACACTAACAAATAAGAGAGCACCACAATGTATGACTTCTAGAGCTGATATAGGGCAATTTGTTCAGCAGAATGATGTAAGCTTAGTTATAATTCCATCATCCATGACTTCTAGGAATAACATTATGCAATTCACATCATGTATGACGCAATACCAGCTTCAGATTGCATCATTCATTGTTTTGTCTAAAGAGCAAGTGCTGTCCAAACCCAGTCATAGATTTATTTATAGATCCTGTCAAAGACATATTTTAGTCATTTCTGGTTTAATTGAGATCCCTTCTCTTTATCACTCACTTATCCTCCGCCATTCCCAAGTCAAGGGTAGTATATACTGACCCAGTATCATATCTTTAAAGCTAGAAGCAATCAACAATTTTAAGCATGAATTTCGTTCTCAGTGACCCAGAATTGGCAATGTCTGACTACATTTATTTCGGAATCATTTTTGCTGTAAACTAGTGTTACCTTATCACCGAAGTCCTATGCAGTCGTCCAGACTTCATTGACTACTTTTAAGAAATTCACAAGTCGAAGAATAAAAGTAGTAGTGATCGTACTCTACTTATGTATTTGGGCCACCTCCTATATTTTTGTGAGACAAAAATATGACTCGGATTTATGACGACAGGGAAAATTACAGTAAGGTTTTTAACTTTTGTTCGCAGGAAATTTCTTCTAAAAATATAAATTGCAATCTATTCAAACCACCTTTGCTATTTCTACGATTGGATTGTCCGAGAAGTTGCTAATGAAATAGTAGTTGGATGCATTGGGAACGTCTCTATGAATCCTTGTTTTGTACATAGTCGAGGTGGTCTGAATAGCAGAAACTGTCATACATTCCAGGTATGATCCGTATGAGTGACTTCGATGTCGGTCTATGGTGGCTGTCAGATCCCCAACACCCTACCCCATATGAATAATGGCTTGCAACTAATCTGTGTCACCCATAGGCAGGTTATAAATTCACATTATTGCTATAAATATCATTTGATGTCATTTACCCTCAAGACTTGGCGTGCACGGCCATATTGCTGTCGGACAAACAAAACATCCTTAGAGTGTACACAGTGTGATGCTTACACTGAATGTGTTCTCTGCAAATTCTGTTGCATTGCGAATATCAATGTTTACAAAATAACACTGAACGATTAAACATTAGCCAGATTTAGTAGGTGAAACAGAGTCTTAGTTTATAGTGAAAATTAGTGATTTCTCATCCAAGAAAATATGTTTTATCGTTCGGTCCAATACAAATAATAAATACAAAACCCCATTCGATAGTAACCTCCGTTCATTGTCGTAATTTGCATCTTGTATTTCCATTCCTGGTTTCATTGAAATTAGAGTGTCCATTTTTGAGAATTATTATTGTCTTCTGTTATCGTCTTGGTTGTTCTCGTTGGTGTGTGCATTCATATATATATCACAAATCTCCTATCTGTTTATCTTACCTTAGATTCATTATATGTTTGTTCGTTCATTTGTTCATTCATTATTTCATTCATTTTATTCTTAGTCTACTCTTTTACTTATCATCTACTATGCACCAACCTCTGTTTGCTCGAATGTTTCATTGTGCATGCCT
>JAECUM010068167.1:0-26013 GCA_016617855.1 Megalonaias nervosa
CTTGGGTAAATTTGCAGCTGTGGATTGCATGTTCTGTGTGCGGCTCCTCTAAACATACCAGCTAAATGACAATGATCGCGTATTTGTTTGGCATCAGGGTAGCCACGAGCTCCTTCAGAGATCCAGCATAGAGCGACCTCCGAAAACTAGCGAATGTTATCATTAGTTATAATCATGTCTGCAGGGGAGGAGAGCTGTTGTCTAATCTATTTCTCTGTAACCTCGAGTGATTTAAGAAACACATCATCTCAGTCACGAGCACGACAAAGCATTGGTGATACTGTTTGCCCATCATATCTGGCTACATTAATAACAATGCCCGCATGGGACTTGTTCAGTTACTTGCGTTGTCTGGTGACGATCTGGGAATGTTCAAACAGTCGAAGTCCTCGTAAATGATATACGGTACTTTTATTTATAGTTGAACCGTTCCGGTGGCCTAGTGGTTAGAGCGTCCGCCTCGGATGCGGGAGGTCGCGGGTTCGAACCCCGGCCGAGTCATACCAAAGATTTTAAAAAATGGTACTAACAACTGCCTCGCTTGACGCTCAGCATTAGGAGGTTAGTATTAGGACTGGTCGGCCTGGTGTCAGAATAATGTGACTGGGTGGACATCATGCTACATGTCTGCGGCATGATGTCCCCAGTGCTAGACATCACTATAAACTGTCACACTGCAGACATCGTAGCGATATGACTGAAAAATTGTTAAAGCTACGTTAAAAATCTAAATCACACACACACACACACACACACACACACATTTGTAGTTGCACCATAGGAAATTTCAGAATTTTTTAAAACCAGGTTCTGCAATGATAGTGCGCAGCGATTTTTCGGTTATTCTACTGCAGTAAAGGCTATGCTCATGAAGTAGCTATTAGGTACTATATACATACATGCAACGTTTCCATGGAAATGTTGTACCTTCATAATTACTATGATTGTATATTATTGTTGTTGTATAAATTTCGTGAGACATATTTGATCCACACACAATGGTACCTCGACTCTGAACTGTTTAACAATAACAAATCAATGTTAAACTGCCTGTATGTGTATACCAATTGTCGCATAGGCTATATGCTTTTATTCCAGACATATTCGTTGACAACGACGCCTGGATTAAATCACTCAAACTTGTACAGAGAATTCTGTTACCAAACGCAAGTTCATTCATGTATTATTTGCATTTTTTGGCTTTGTCCTGACTATCGCTCACGGTTACATTGCAAACAAGTGCGAGGATTGACAATATCTATTGATATCATTTTTATATTGATTACCGCTCGCCACGGAATACATGCTGAAGATGAAACTTAACTCTAACCGTGGATAGGGTTTTACGTTGAAGTATGCCGTTGAACACCCACGCATCTATCTGAAGTCCATCCGCATCCTGCATTGGTGAATATTTCCAACTTCACAAGAATCGTTGAAAAAGTTTTGTCGATTTCATCATTAATAATCTCGACACGATTCCTGGACACATCTTTGAAATAAACTTCACTTCGTCTTTACCTAGCTCATTTCGATCAGGATAAGTGCTCGCTAATCTTATAAATCAACACTGCGTTTATGTAAACTCAAGTCCAGGTACTTGCAATTGTCGTGCTTTTGTTGCAGCCTCAGTAGCAATGGTATGCACGGTACGGCGGCGACGCTCTTCTTCATTACCAAGTACATGTGCTATTTCAGTCAGCTTAGTCCATGTAGGAATCATGCTATAATTCTGCGCTGTTATTTCACGAAGTTGCTTCAGTCATTTGTGGTGCCTCTTGGGTAAGTCCTAACATTACAAGTATGTTAGCATTTTCATACCGCTTTGTATTCCTATCTCACTCTCTCACACAAGTTACCTTAGTTGAATCACAGTTGGCATGCTTGCTCATAAGGAAATTATAGTCTAATTGAGAGATTTTGTATTATTGTTTTTACATTACCAGGATCAGAAACTGCAATCACTTCAATCTATCTATTATTTGATTTACTTCTGTACTATAATTGTGGGTTCGGCGAATCTTAGCCTGCGCGTGATAATTCACGCGAACAGAACCGCATGGCCGACAAAGCGGATTACGCAACTTTACTCTGATACCACATTTAAGGCAGGGTGGAGCACCTAGATCAACATGTAGCACTAGCTACTTTTCGTCACCGGAAATGCCTTAGAATGCACTTCTGTCAAAGAGAAGAGTAGAACGTGAGCTTCACACCAACATAGATCAGCATTTATTTATTGAGCGTGGGATCACAGGCGATACTGCCAACAGCTCAGGCGTGAACTGAAATGACCCCACTGTCCCAAACAGTGACATCATGTATCTCGACGGCAACAAATTGTGTCATTTGGCGATGATGTACCCAATGCAAGTTCACGAGTTTCAGTGTTTTGATCTCGAGAGCGTAAACAATAACGAATACAAAAACGACTGTGATATTGGGTACTTTCATGAAGTCACAATGATTATCCACTGGCACCGGAAGCGCTGTCGGTACCGAAGGATTTGTTGTCCCCGTATCGGTGTGAGATTATGAATAATACTGGACGCAAGTATATAAAATGTACTAAGATAGGATCAAACTTGACAACTATAGACAACTACGTAGTTCACGTATGTATTTGCAAGTATCTCTGCGATTGGGTATGTGTGTGTCAGGAATCCATCGAGTGTTACACAGTTTCACCAGAGCACTTAGATGGCCCCGTACATTCAAATAATTACAAACTTACTGATAGCAGCCACTAACGAGTCGGAGAAAAAGAGTTGCAAAGTCTTGAACAATGATGTTTGCGTCAAGACCATGGAAATCTTCAGAAACGGATTCGTGTCGACATTGTCATGATAGCGAACAAAATAAATTTGAAAGGCTGATTGCTGACCCAGTATTCGAGTCTTGGAATCTTTGCCGTACACAGTAAAAAGTCGAAATTGAAGATGGCAAAGCCTATCTACGTTGGCGTCTGTTTTGGACGTATCCAAACTGCTCATGTATGAGATTTTGTATGATAAGATCAAACCGCGGTACGGTGACACAAAGGTTTTGTACACGGACACAGACACGCGTTTGCTGGATATTACCGCCGCCAATGTGTACTTGGAATTGGGCGAGGAATGATAATCTGCTGTTCAGTAATGAACATAGAACAGTTGTTGGTAATTTCAAAGATAAATGCTCGGGTAAATCTCTCGAGGAAATCATGGGACTGCGCCCCAAATTGTACCCTACTGTTGTTGGATCCGGCAAAAAATTAAAAGGCAGTTGTAGTGTCACGCGTGATTGTGTAAAAGGATCTTCAGCATGATATGTATGTGGAATTTTTCATCAACGACGCGAAATTGCACGAACAGCTAATCTGATACAGTCAAAGAAACATCGGATGGGTGTGTATCTTTGCATTAGAGTAAATGTGTCCTCTTTTGACACCAAACTGTGGATATTCCATGATGGAATCACTATCTACACTTGGAGCACGCGCAGATCCCAAAATTAACCATGGTGCGAGTTCCGTGTCCGTAGGAACGACTTGCAATTCATCTCGTACAAATGTTCTGCTAGGAGCTTTTGCCTCCCGTGGTGGGACCTGTGCTAAATGGTAACATGTTGGTTTCCTCAGGGTATCAGTCCGGTCTGAGACTAATACGTCGACAGACCACATCGAGATTTTAGCACGACGTTGTCCACCTTCTAACTCATCAGGTGCATATATATGCCAAGCAAAATATTTTCCGAATGTGTCCAACAGTGGTTGGGCAGGTTTAAACATATTGTGCGTGTGGTCTCATTATTTAGTGCTGGTATGACTGATGGAAGTCGTGCTACCCACTCGCGAGCGGTAGGTGCCGTCTTAAAGGCGGTTGGAGTCCGCATAGCGTCCGGTAAACAAATAAAAAGGAAAGGGCCTTTGACACTCTGAGGTGTCTTTCTGCGTAATGATCGTGCTTTAACGATCCGACGCACAAGGTAAATCGGCATCGTTAACCTGGACTCATCAACATCACCTGGGACTTACTGGGTAGCATACATGGTAACGCCTAAACATACGTTGTATTTTGACTAGCAGGAGCTAGTGAAAATACTTGAGGTTGTTGATTATTTAACCTATCGCTGTGGACAACTGCTGTTTTATTTCACTCTGCCGTTGAAAACTAGGCTGTACAAAGCCAATATCTAGATATCTTATTGTTAAGGCGTTGCGTGCACTCGATCGTTTAGCAATCTCGCAAGTGCTTATTGCTTTTGCCTTAAAAATTACGTTAATAGTAAGCGAAACGCTTATTAATACTTAACTGACGCAACTCAACCAGACACGGCACTGATGTGGATCTGTGCAGGTTTGCCACCAAAGCGACTGAATTGTTGTCGACGTCGATCCTGGGAGCTTGTGATTTCTGAAGATCAAACTGGAAAATTGCGAACATTCGATGTAGACATTCAAGATGTTATTTTGAAGCTGGGAAGCGGTGCTGCGATAAACCTGGCTGTAATCAGTGAAATCGGGAGGGTCTGAGAGTCTGGCCTGTCGGTTGCGTATATCAAAGATCACATCAACATAACGATGAAATAATACGCAGTGCCCGATTACCAAATAGGCAGAGTAGGCATCGGCCTAGGGGCTCCGCGACAACGGATCAATAGTATTGAATTGATTTGATCTTGACGTATTAGGAGATAATTTGCGAGTGGGGCCTCGAGATCTCGACTGCCTAGGGGCCTCCACAGGGTTTAATCCAGCACTGATAATGCATGGATGCAATTGTCGGCAAGCTGCCACAACCACTACGCATAGTAACATCATGGAACATATTTAGCGGGAATATTAATCAGCTAAACGCAGAGCCAAATCATGGCTTAACTCCAGCAAATGGTTGACTTGTTTCGATAGTCTTGAAAGAGGGTTTGATAGACCTTAACATCACATCTTCACATCTTAAAAGTGCGCGAGTCAGGATCATACTTGTTTACCATAACCGGAAATAGTGGATAATGTGGTCAATTAGCAATACCAATAAATGTCAAGCGGTAGTAGTCTTATATAAGGGGTTTCTGGCCCAAAACGCTATTTTTCAATCTGACAACATGATTCTTCCCCCCCCCCATAGCCTCCTTAAGTTAGTCCAAACAACTACGAAAACAATTTTGCTGAGGCAACAAAATTTATTTCCTAATCGATTACCAACACGAGGACATAATCGTCGTCAAACAAAATAGGGTTTGATCCAGAAACACCCCTTATATAAGACTGCTCATGTATTTCATACAAAATTCTACTATGTAATTGCTAGCAATTTTTTTATCTGATATTTCATAAAAAAATTTCTAGAGATTCACTGTAGCAACCAGTCTAAAAAAAATCTACTTTGTATTATTCAGCATCACATTTTTTATATCCCAACGCGAATGTATTAATGCCATCAGAACAATATCGTTTATCATCGAGATTACAAAGGCCAGATTTTATTATAACATCCGTCTCAGTTTTATGACAATTTGATTTTATTGCCATCATTTCGACTTGACCACTAAAACCGTCTAACGCCGACTTATAACTATCAAATCCTATTACCTTACCTACCACATTTCTTTTAATTGCCTTAGCTCGTTTCTTAACCTTATTATCTGATAATTTTAAACAATACATTTTATTACGTAATCCGATGAATATAATTTTCATAGCACCCTCATCTTTAAACTTTCCTATTACTTTTTTATTGTCATCGCAATGATATTTGCTGTCTCTAGGATAATCAGAAAGATCAAACAACTCCAGGTGTTCGTAAAATTCTTTGTTAATATCATCAGATTCTATCTTGTACATCAGCGAGTCAGTATCTGTAAATAGCAATTCTGCATTAGGCCATTGCCGCTTAACAAAGTCATAATGAACTGGTACATCAACCATTTTGATATTTCAATAACTGCCATACCAATATAAACCGGTTTATTCAGCTTCAACTTTGTCTTTCTCTTATGAATCGCGAGAAGATTTTCATTTAAAAGTTTCATACTAACAAAATTATCAGATGCTACGAGCTTATTACGACGTTCAGCGTTATTAACAGTTTCTATATTGACTCGCTTTCTAATGTTCTCCATGGTCTTTCCGAAGACGCTATTGTTCATTAGCTTAAAGAAGTTTTTCTCAAATTCTGTTGTTGCAACTTTTCGCCGAGCAGTATTTGAGTCGATATAATTTTTCATCCAATGTGCTTGATTAAACTTTAACACGCAATGAACTTTTCTTAATATCAAACCAGCGTCGACTGCTTGTTCAAGATTTTTGTAATGCAAAATATATCTCTGTTTGTCAAGAAGATAAGGAACTAGTTTTCGAACAACAGATTTACCACTAGTCCTAGCACTAGACGAATAATTGCGTTGTTACTTTGATAGCAAATTATAGTTAGTCAACATTGATTCAGGACAAAATGGATAATCGTTATGAGCGTCATGTAGCTTAACAGGATAGTCAAGATCAACTTTAACAAAGTTACTAACATAATCAGGTACAGTTCTGTCCATTTCTTTGAAAAACTGATCCCGACTTATCCAATGAAATCCGCCATACGGCATCTGTTCAGACATTGCATGTCCCTAAAGATTATTTGTATCAAGATAAACTATGAAAACCGATGGCAATGTCTTATCATAGATGCTCATGTACTTGTTATTCACGATCGCATATTTTTTTGTCATTACACTAATACCACCTCTGATCCCACGTTCGATAAAGTTGAACATGTCATGATCTGTCAGCAATTCCAGTTTTATTTTGCTGTATTTGAGTAATGCGTCTCAGCTTAATCCCGGTGCTGAGTAATACCATGCTAAGTCAAATCCGTAATTGCAGACGCTGACATCTCTGAAATTTTCAAATATATACGAGAGCAACAACACATCTGAGATCAGATATAGGTCATGATAATCATCGAAGGTTTTACAATCAAATTCATTCCAAATTTACTGAGCGTAAGCATAGTCGTCAACTCTGACACTTTCAAGATTTAATCGAGAATAAAACTTGTCCTGGTCAGGTAAACTTTTTTCATTAAATCTATCACAGTCGTCAAGATATTCGTATGGAAAAATACCTTTTCTTGTAAGTAAAATTAGTGTGTCACCAAAATGATCAGTCAAATTATCAAACTTTCCACATCCTTTGACAAGATCATCTAACGATGCCGCTATAAACTGTAAACTATCAACAAATCTCAACTTGCCAAGTGTCACTGACATATACTTTTCCGTATTATTTGGGATGCATTTTATTTTATCGTTGTTATTGATTTTCAAACAGTTAATTATATCTTTGTTGCCGAATGCTTCTACGATAACATGAGAGTCGTATCCACGGAAATTATGTGCGACAACAAGAACGAAATCTGGTGCGGTATATTTTAGATTGTATTTGTCATGAGCTGGACCACGATGTTTACCTGTAATATGATAATGATCTTTGACTCGATTCTGGTCAAGTTCAGACGTAAACGCTTGCTCGCAGATGTGACATGTTTTTGTTGAAGCATATTCAACTTCCTGATTTAGGTTAAAGGTTTCATTTTCGTTATCCTGTTGAGCAACATCATGATGGCATCAACCTCGTTGATAAGATTTTTCAACAACTACAGAGGAGGATTTAAACCACAATAAAGTTTAACGGGTTTTTATAAACGTTTATCGTTTATCAACAGCACATACAACTTTATGTGCGACCCCACATGGAACATGTTCTTGTACTTTTCTTGTAGAAGATTTGTCAGGGTTATTTTCTGCTCCTAGAACCGGAAGCAGAATAGACTCAAAATCGTAGTAGATTATAAACGGCACTTTCATCTTGTGTCTGTAATTCGTAAACTGCAATATATTTTCATCTTTACCTGGCATAGATATTCGTTGTACGATAGAACAATATTCGAGATGACGATCTAATACCAGCTGTGACTTACAGCCGTGCAAGCATCTGACGCAGAAAAATGTCTTTTTTTATGTTTGTTGTACTGCCCACCGACTAACTCGTTAAAGGTTTCTATCCATACGTAGTGGTTTTTGTAGAACAGCAAGTTTATTGTTGTTTGTGCGGATCTCGCGAGATCTGATGTGGCTCGATCGCTGATATATCTTCGATAAATCTTATCATCTACTCCAAACACATTAATACCACCTGTAAAAGTAAAATGTTTTGTTTCTCAAATTTTAGAATTTGGTACTCAGAAACGAGAAATACAATCCCGGAAAAGTTTAGATTGTTAGAATGACAGGTGTAATTTGTAATCATCGCTGAACGATACAATATTAAAATAGTTCTTGCAACCGGCAAGTGCATATAAATATCTTCAAATGTTTGATTAGCCAACTGATACCTGGAACTTTTGAACAAGCTCCAGCCGTTGTTTGCTAATGTAATATTTGCACCAGCACCGATATCACCATCTGCGGCTGTTCTTATACTACCCCGTACTTCAAGTATGGGTTTGTGCGACAGCATAAACACATCTTTGTTTTTCGTATCAAATGTGCTGATAACGGCCTTGTTAAGCTCATTAGAGTTTTCGTCGAGATATTCAGTATACTCGAACTCCGTTGCAGAGTCGTCTACGGTTATCTCGTCGGCAAGGTCAAGATAATTTTTAATAGACATTTTTATTGTAATCGTCAGACAAAATCGGGATTATTTTACAATCACCTAAAACTCAGCAGTTTCTTGTTTTGTTCTCGCTCGTGAAACTAGTTTCCTAATGATCTCTTCGCCGGCCGGAGACAACAATTTTTTGTCGTTGTTATCATCGCACGTGCTGTTTCTGATGATGGAGCTATTTCAGAAATGACATGTTTTATATCCGAACCGCTTGGCACTTTACCTTTGATTTTATCAGAGATCTTTTGTCCGACAACTGTTCCTGCTGCAGATGCGGCTCCTGTTGACGCGTCTAATGCGATTGGCGCTACTTTGTTAGCTATTGCAAGTATATTTTCGATTACCTTTGAGAAGATATTTAAAAAAAAACCCACCCACTATTTTTCTGTGATAAATTTTTCGTTGTTTGATTTTGCTATACAAAATGTCTGATAAAATTGGCTTTTGGTCAGCTTGCTGAGCACGATCGGTTAACCGACACGCAGATGAAGATAGTAAGTCACAATTTCGTTGTTAAGGTCAATTTGACGACCTGACTGATCAGTAAGTGTCATCGAGATAGATGATATTTGATTTTCAGCATTGATCGGATAGTATATTATCTGCCTCGGATTGACTTGCATTAATGAACCAGGTGGAATATCAGGAATAAACGAATAAATTGTCTGTCCTTAGTTACATCGTGCTGTGTATGACCCAGTTGCAATAGAACAGTTTATCGGGACATTTGTGATGTTGACGGTTGATTCGCTGCCATATGATATTGTCGCAGATGTGTCAGATCCATATTGTTGTTTGTTAAATCCGAGCAATGATCTTATTGTGTTTTGTCTGCCAAGATCATTAAATACTTTCTTTTTAGTATTAGTCTTGCGCGTAGCGTGTTGTAAATCGGAATGATCTCGACATTATCAGATGATATACCACTACTGCCAGCAGTTATAAGATATTTTATTGTTTTGTTGATATCTGTGACGTTGTAGGCGCATTGTGGTATGTTAATATTATTTCCAGTTGATGATGCCATTGGTTTTCAACCCGAACGAAACATCATCGTTGACGTTAGTTTTAACATTTGCCATAGAGTGCCAGAGAGTAGCAGATACTAATCCGATCTCATATTGCTTTGGGGACCTAGTATCAAGTTCGATAATAGGATTATAAAATATGAAAAGTTTTCGCTGTTCGATGTTGTCTGAGATGAGTCGAGTAGCAGCGTCATCCACAACATTTTTATATGTTATTCGCAGATAAAAACACAATAACTGGTTTGCGCTAGCGAATCATATCACTGTGTATCACATATTATTCGTCCGTCGTTAAAGATCCATTCGACCTTAGATGATTAAGTATTTCAACTATTTCATTGTCTATTTCTGTGCTAGTGGCTCCAGATCCTTTCGATGAGATTAGCAGCATCAGTCGATCAGTGATATCAGCTGCAGAGTTAAAGATCTTTAATCCCTCACCTGATGTTATTTCCACAGTATCGTATTCGGAATCTGATCATTTTGTTTATCATATTCTGTACTCTGCTGCTTGTCTTTTTCATTTTATTTGACTCCTCATCTTCTATTTCTTTCGCCATTGTTTGAAATCTTTTGCAGCTGTATAACCTTTTTCAGGTCTTAAAACTCTGTCAAAAACTTTCAAATATATTTTGTCAATAACACCTTGTCATACTATTTTATAATATTTATCAGCATCATTAATTTCCGTTGCAGAATCTAAACCATTTCTAGCCTCATCTGCTTTTTGTATTATATTCTTCAAATTTTTTAAAAAGAATCTTCTTCATTTTTAGTCCATAATCTTATTTTTCGTGTATTTTTACAATTAACTTCTTTATTTTCAACATCAAAGGAAAAATATTCTAAATGATTAATTTTTTTGCAGATCGTGCTTTTATAATTTTCTGTTATATTTTTTCTTGTTTACTTCTTCAAGTATCTTTTATCTTTCTCGTTGTTCTATCATTTGCTTATTAAATAACAAATCTTTTTCTTTCAGTTTTTGTAAAATCTCAGCTTGTCTTGCATCAGGATCACCAATTCGCTCAAAGATACTCTCAGCAACTTTCTTTTGTCCTTCTTCAAGTAGTCCTCGCAAACCTTTTTCTTTTAGTTTTTCTAGATATTCTGGTGATACTTTATTAACATCGGGATGCTTGCCAGGTACAGATTCGGAGATAGGCTTAAAGAGTCTTGCAGTTTCTTCTGTTGTTTGTTGTTGTCCAGCACGTTCTTGTTCAACTTTTTTCTTAAACGCAGTTCTTGTAGCTTAATATATTTCTTTAGAAGATTTATCCGCCCCTTGTCCATTATTGTGAATAACACATTAATTTTATACTTCTTTACAGTCCAAGAACTTGTCAATTCCGCATCGAAACATGTGCTTGGTATCTCTGGCACGTTTATTGAATAGGGAAAAAAGCTATGATTTCCATGAGCGGCCTCATGATAGAGCTCAACAAATTTGTCTCTGGAAACATCGCCGCATTGTTCTCGTGCTATGTTTTGCACGTCAATATTGTCCAGTCCTGTTAAACAATATAAACGAACCCATATTTCTTCTGATAAAACGATCAACGGTATAAAATCCCTGGGCAACATAAAGTGCATTACATCTTCGATTTCTTGACAATGAAAACTAAGATTTGATCTTGTCTATCTCAGCATTACTCAACATGATATCATCAAAAAAGATAATCTTATGTTCGTCTGAGTCTAGCTCGGCAACAGGAACGAGATATTCAGGTGTCCTTTTAACAAATATATGTTCGCCAGCACCAAGTTCATTTATTAGTTTTTCGTTATACTCGTTCAGCAGCTCATATTTGTCCTGCTGAGGATTAATTGTGTAGATGCACACTCGATCGTAGTTGAATATGTCGTTCAGTAACAGATTCATTAACAAGTTTGTTTTGCCAGATCCAGTACGTCCAACTATCAGATAATGACAATATGGTAACTCAAAGTTGTGTTTATTTTTTAATACTCGGTCGGTTTCAAAGTTTATTATGCTCATCATATAACATGTGCAAAAAATTTTATCCTGATAAATTTATCAGCAGCATTCAATAAACATGAGTTACTACACAAAATTTCGTATGTTAATAAGTGGTTCATCTATTGAAACAACAGCAACTACAACAGATGTTGATCTAAGAAATTATCTCAAGAAATCCGGTGACATAATGACCGGCAACCTTATCATGTCAGGACAACGAGTGTTAGATCTAGTGTCAACGCCAATAGCACACAGGCAGTAAGTTTTGCATAACTTAATGCTGTCAGTAATGGTAAATTATCGTTGTCGGGTGGAAAGATGACCGGTAACTTAAGTATGTCAGTTCAGCGAGTGCTAGACCTTGAGACAACATATCCACCTATCGACGGAGGTAGCTGACAGGCAATAAGTTTTGCCCAGATTAATGATGCCATTAATAGTAAGTTATCGTTGTCGGGTGGAAAGATCACTGGAAATATCAACGTGAGTAAAAATAAACTTAAATCTTGAAACTCAATCCCCACCCCTGCTAACATAATTAACTCGCAAGCGGTAAGTTCTGCACAACTTAGTACGGTTGATAATAATAAGTTGTCATTATCTGGTGGGACGATGGCTAAAAATATCGATATGGGTGGGAAATTAATAGTTAATACTCAACTTGATAACACAACTTTAACCAGTAACTATTCTGTAACAAATGTCAAGTTTGTCATGGATAGCTTTGTAATAAAATCCGGTGATACTATGGTGGGAAATCTGGACATGGGATCAAACAAGATAACAACTACGGCAATTCCATCAGCGGTAAAAGAGTTAACAAATAAAAATCACGTTGACGATAACATAAAATGATCATTGCATCACGAGTAGCACAATCCGGTGATATGATCGTGGGTATGTTAAGCATGGGCTTGAATAAAATAACAACGACCTATAATCCTGTCGCCCCATTTAATCTTACAAATAAATGGTATGTCGATGCTGAAATGAGTGCAGCATCATGGAGTACAATTACTTCTGCAGATGCCAATTATCTTTAAAAAATCCGGCGGTACAGATACAGGTGTGATCGATATGGCTGCCAATAAGATAACTTGCACGTATGTACCCGTTTCTACATCCGATCTTACCAACAAACAGTACGTAGACAGTTGTACACAATCACAAACTATTGGTGGTATTATAAAACGAGCTAAAAATAGTGTCGGTCGCATTCCACATATCGCAGATCCTGTTAATAATCGTTATGGTTTAAGTTGCCACAGCGTCAAGTTATTATTCGGAGAATAATCCAAGTTATGTGTTTGCGTTTTACAGCCTTATATCTGGCGGGTCAGAGTGGATGACAGACGGAGAAACATCAAACTTTTGGATTAAAATACAGTGTCCAGCTGCTGTAGCAATATGGAAATTTCAATTACAAGGTCAAATAAATGCTAATATCGGACACATTTATGATTGGCGATTAGAAGGATCTAACGATAATACAACATGCGATGAGCTGTATGTGGCATTATTGGGTGATCTTGTTACTACTACTTCTCAGCAATTTTCACTTCGTCCTGCAGAAACGACAAACAGTACTCGTATTTCTGGACTGATGTTTGCAAAGATGTAGATCCTTACCCAGGTTTGTCGATGTTTCAGATATATAAACTAGACGACATAGAATAAGTCATTGCAATTTTAATGTAATTGTAATACATAATGTCTGTTGATTCTCAGTCGATCAGAGTCGCAAAAGAGTTGTATATTTTTATACTAAACCCGAAAACGGAGATCGAAATAGCTGATGTTGATTCGCTAGACCCAGAGAGTGTTGAGGAAGCAAGGGTAGTTAATATAATTGCTCGAATAAAAAATTAACTTTACGTTCTCCCTGTTTAACTGAGAACAGCGATAACTTTGCCAGAGTTTAAGCAATGAGAGACCCTCAACTGAGATACACGATCAGTGACTTTGATATAATTAGCAAATACTGTCTTGTAAGTGAATGCGAGGGAAGACGATCAAAAATGGAAAAATAGTTGATAAATACACTGCTTGAGCTAACGAAAGAAAATGTTCTGATGATTGATAAATCTAACCTTATCAAAACAAAATTTCATGCTGGTAAGAAACCTAAGCAAGAGCGACTAAAGAAGATTCGTGATGAGCTTGACAAGCTAGCTGGAACAAGGAAACACAAGTTTCTAAAAAATCGTAAGCTCAAGGACACATTTGCTAAACGTCTAGTATTTCGTGTGTTCGGTATGGACTATTATCATAAAAAGACGCTGCTGGAAAAAGTAGATAACAGTATAGACACTAACATGCTAACAACAGCACATCTAGCTTTGATAGACTCTCTCACCGGCGATAAAGAAAAGTATGACATATATCACACTAATGCTGCACTAAACCCAGTAGCAGAAATTGAGTCTAGAATTGAGTTATATGATGATGTCGAACGATACATATTTTATTAAGAGCTTGACGATATTACAACTGTAAAACCCATTATTGATTAAAAAAAATAATTATGAAATACATGATTGTTAAAAAAAATTGTGTTAAAAACTATACAAAAGAAGCTGGAAAGTTACTGAGAGAAACAAAATACAGAAATATCAAAGAGCTGATTGCTAGGGTTCTAAACCTACCCGCCATAGATATTGGTCAAGCTGATATTCGCGGTCTTTTAAGTTTTGCAACAGCATATGCAATTCTCAGGCAGCATCTAGTACTTAAAAATTTTAAACTGGGTCAGTTATCTTATGTTGTTAATTATATCGACGAAACAGAAGATATTTATCGTGATAGAGTCAATGATATTACTGAAGTACCAACACATTTTGATCCTCCATTTTCATTCTCATCTTTAACAGATATCAGATATGATGATATCTCATCTGAAGTATATGATATGTATAGGGAGTTTCTTGCCGATCCTGTCAAATAAAAAATTTAGTGCCCTGATCGATAAAGCTTCAGCTGAAAATATTTTTACTACGGCAACTGAAATAATTACCGAAACAGTTTCATAATGACAAAAAAAAATAAAAAAAATAATCGACTTTAACCACATATCATCTATTCTCTCAGACAACGACAGCAACGAGCTGATCAAATATTACAGGTATACTATCATAAAAAATAAACTCTATTGTATCAGACGCTCCAGAAAATATTACAGCAGAATCATAAGCGTGCTAAACTATATCCCAATTGTCTTAACAACAGCAAGAATAGCATCAGCAGGAGGAACAGCATATCCATTATTGCTGATAGTGTCAGGAGCAGGTATTGCGTTATCAGCGATCAACAACAAAATAGAACCAAAATATGAGAACAATAATGCGTCTTGTAAGATAGCAACATCAACTTATAATAAAATATTGAATCAACTTCGAGCTTATCTAAGAGGTGAAAAGTTTATAATGTTAGATCTGATACAGGAACTTCGAGTAAAAGATAATATGTTAGTTGATATGATACCAAATACAGCTTTGAAAAAATGAGAAAGAATATTCGGTACGTTTTGTGTGAATTTAAATATAATGGAAGATATTACAGTGGAAGATACCACGCTAAAGATGAAGAGAATTTTCTCCAGGGTAAGCATATGACGATTGTGCTTAACAACGAAAAGTATTGCACGTACTTCAAAAATAGAAACAAGATAAAACTGTCTCTTTTTTGTAAAGATTATTCAGAGTATTTTTATAAACTTGCTTTGATCACAAAAGAGTTCGTTAAAACTATTGACAATCTTTATAATCCAATATCGCAAAACATATACACAAAAATTACAGTTGATGATAAGCTAAAAAATGTTACGTTAATAAAACAATAGTTTTCTCATGGAAACTTATCAAAATGTTAGAACCTGATTCTCTTATCAGCGGTAAAATAAGTATGTACTTGTTCTGTCATGATGATGAGAATTATATCATAGGAAAAACTGAGACGTTAAAAATATCTGGAGATGTCTCCAGCAATTTTGAGTGAAATATCAAAAATAGATGCAGTAAAATTACTAGCAATTTCATAGTATAATTTTGTGTAAATATACAAGCAGTCTTATGTAAGGGGGTGTTTCTGGATCACACCCCTATTTTGTTTGACGACGATGATGATTCAATAACATGTCCTGGACGAGTAAACGATAATGAAATAAATTGTGTTGTCTCAACAAAGCTAGTTTCGTATTTGTTTAGACTAACATGGGGGGCCATGGAGCGGGGGGGGGGGTAAAATCATTTTGTCGTCAGATTCAAAATAGGGTTTTGGGCCAGAAGCCTCCTTATATAAGAGTACTAGAGGTATCGTAATTTACTAACACTGATAACAAATATTAATAAAACCGGCCTTGTTGTTCTTCACGAATTTGTCACTGTATCAACATTATTAATCGCCGGAGATGAAATATTAGTTTGAAGGAATAGCATCTAACCAGACGGGTAATTAACTGTCTTCGGAGTTTAAGATTAGATTTATCGTTATATGTATGTGATGTATTCTGATCACGGTGATGAGGTGCCGGAATTTGCCGACTGGGTGGAGGATCAGGTGACCAGTAATGCCAGCATCGATATTAATTTTGTTCCACTTGTCGACGAATATCTGCTTCAAACTCATGGCATTAAAAGACAATCGTTCACAGTGAAATATAATCTTGTTAAGGCCAAATAATAATAATCGACAGTTGGGGCCACGCTGACTTACCAATACGAACTCGAAGCCAGCTTGGAGTGTTTGAATTAGCACGTGAAAACGCTCAATCGCTGACTGCACTACCCGGAGTAAAAGTACTCGAGGATTATTTCTACAACGAAGAGGTAGAATTCAGCTATAAATTCGCCCCTGTTGCATTCAATATTGATTATATTAAAGTAACATTGACTCAACCAGGAAGAGAAAAATCTAGAATATTATTCAACAAGGACGCACTTGTCTCTGAAACAGTTCTTTTGTGAAGACAGGTACAATCGTTTCAGATACAACCAGAGGCGCAATCAATATGATTCTAAGTAAACGTGGTGTCCCAGAACGTAACATTCCCGGAAATTTAAATATTCTCCAAGTTTGAACAAGTATAAAAAGGCAATTGGTTAGAAGTGCGTGTGCGTGGTGCACCTGATCAAGTCCACCCTGGCGAACAATTATACTTCGCAACCATGTTATTGATAGAAGAATTATGATTGACCCTCAAACCTGCTGACGCGATTGCATAATCGAACCGACAACTGCGAGATCAAATCACCAAGACAGCCGCGCTACTCGTGCAATACAAATGCGTGTCGTAGATTCTATTTGCAGAATCGCTGCAGCAGCCACCGTTGGCCTTGGTGTGACTGGAATCACGACTATGTTAACTATTATATGTACACATATCGGAATTATTGTTGAAGCCATATCAATAGTTGTAGGTATAACTTGCAGCTTTTGTAAAATAATCTCATTACTGCTTCATTCGCTAATACGTGTCTATTCAGAATTTCTCGCAGCGGAATAAAGCCGTCTCATTGCAAGTTCTATTCGATGGTTTCTGAGGATAAAACGATTAGCCATATAGCTGAGTTCGACAACGAGTTGGAGGAAATGGTAAACAAGGAACTCCTCCGAGCACAGGCATGGAACGGGAAGTAGTAAAAGTCGAGTAATTTCCTTTCAAAACCTGCAAAGTATACAAATCCCAAGAAAACAAGTAGATCTTACGCCGCATATTATTGCGGAAACACAATGCCTGCATGGTTCCATTCCTGCAAAAGAAGTCAATGAAATCTATGGACTTCGCCCAACCAGATTATATCAAATATAAAACATTTTCAAATATTGTCCAGCTGTAAAAACATCTATTATCAACCAAAAAGACCTACACTCTGTAATTGATAATATTAAGTCCATACAAATATACAAATATCTGATATCAACTAAAAAGATCTACAACCTATAATTGATAGTATTAAGTCAATGAAAATATATGTTATCAATAAAAGAGCTCCACAGCCCATAAATGGTAGTTTTGGGGTTATAATGGTTGGATTAAATGCTGTGGAAGACAAAATATTAGAACTGGATAAAAAGATACCAGAAACCGACGAAAATATTTTGATGCCATTACATATACTCAGAATACTTACAATGGTTTCAGCAGTAGCGGACGTATTACTGTAAAGATCATAAATCATTTTAAGGAACAACGATGGTCTAAAGGCTTCAAATGCTGAGAGAAGGATTATTAGATGAAGTTAAACAAGAAGTCTCAGGAAGAACCGACTGCATAACCAACTGATGTGACCTTCGGTGTACCGATAATGTTGTTCCCGATCGGTTTGCTTACCACGCAAGCATTGATGCATATCATGTATTTGTGTATGTATTCATATAAGTCACGTATGTACGTGTGTTTGAAATTGGGGCTTTATTCATGCACAAATTTGTGTCTGTAATACAATTCCGTTAATAGTGGCTGTTTGTTTATCACGTTTTCGTGGATGCATATCATGACAATATCTACTTGGTACCACACCATATCTGCATCGTACTCGTGCATGAGCTTGTCACATCGAGAGACAATTTCAGAGACGTGTATAACAATCGTGGGGGTGGACAATGGTCAATGGATGTTGGGCTCGTGTATGTACTTGTGGACGTATACTGAGTAGCAATACAATAGCGATTTTTTTGGTTACTGATCCAGGTTGATGTCTTCTACTTCACACGACTATCCTCTTGCATTGACGTTTGGCAACGTTCACGGGAACGCCTGCGTGCATGTGATGTGAGGAAAAAATCATAGAGGCAGAAGGTTTTAGCCTAGATCATTAAAATTATTCAAAATTGCTATGATGATACTGCTATTTATTACTGTTATAAACACCGAGTGTTTCTCAAGGCTTTTTGAGTTCAGCCCATTTGAATATAATTAACTTTCATCTCATGTGTCTAAGTCATTCACTAAATAATAGAAGAATATAAAATCTGATCATTAAAATTTATGTGTAATTGTTTATGTCAAATTATCATAATAAAGAAATATTTTAATGAAGTATATTTGTCCAAATACTATCACTGTGATATCAAGTCAATCAGTCATTATATATAGAAGTGACGCAACTGATTTTGTATCTTGAATTTTAAATTCCATTTGATTTCATGACTAACTAAATCACATGAAACTTAAGTCTGAATCTGCGTTCCATCCCTAGTCCCATCCTCGAAACTAGAATTGCTACTTCATCTGGGAATAAAAGAGACCTCATAGAGTTTAGGTACAAGTTTAACTAGGCCTTTATCCTTAGGAGAGTTTATCCGCCACATAGAACACAGTGAGTTATTGAGTGGTCAGCAAGTTATTGGTCAGAGCTCTCTCGTAATAATCTTGATTAGACTACCTCTTTCTACCGTTCTATTTTCTTTCTTTTTTTCTATCGGCCATTCCAACACCATTAATTAGTTATATTTGTAATTAATCTCGTAAACTATTGTTAGATCTAATTTGGCAGTGAAGTTCCATGATGTTATTTGTCTTTTGTATCCGTTTATTGATTTCATTGATTTTAATAATTAAATTTTGATAATGGGAATCGGTGTCGTGAATACATTTCTCCACCGAGTAATCAACCATTTAGTATGTACAGTCATCAGACTGAACTTATTCACGTGACTTAATGTTAGCCTGGATGACTTTTGTAAATTTCATAATATAATGATATATTGTGCTATTCTCACCTATACGTGTTTAACAATCAGAGATGGATATAATTGTGCGAGGCTGGTGTTAGGGACCCGTTTCATAATAATGGCACGAAACACTCTCTATGTCTTAGGATGACTTACAGATAAATCATACCAATATGAAGAATGAAAAAAACAAAAACATACAAGTGTGAGATTTGTCTTGTAAATGTGTAGCCTATTCCTTTGATTAGAGAAATATTATTTGTGGTTTTAACGCGTTTATAGAAAGAACCATTCAGTGACAACGACTGTTGTTTCGATGTCCTTGGAAAGATACGGAAAACAATGACCTCAATCTAAACGCACACATTGGTTCTTTTTTAAAATCTTTTCCATTCGGTCTAGCTGTCAGCTTATGCACGAGATTCCGGGTTTGTCACATAACCATTAATCGCATACTCAATTATTATTCGGTTCGGCAAATTGTTTGACTGGCCAGCAGGGCGTTATGGTTGAAAATTTTCCCAAACATTCATATGTGAATGTAGCCACTATATTTGTAAAATCTAAATTAGAATCCGAGGTTGGCCACTATATTTACATTAGCTAAATTCGAATCCGAGTTTTAGTCACTACGATTGCAATATCTAAATTAGAATCCGAGGTTGTCCACTATATTTACATTAGCTAAATTCGAATCCGAGTTTTAGTCACTACGATTGCAATATCTAAATTAGAATCCGAGGTTGGCCACTATATTTACATTAGCTAAATTCGAATCCGAGTTTTAGTCACTACGATTGCAATATCTAAATTAGAATCCGAGGTTGGCCACTATATTTACATTAGCTAAATTCGAATCCGAGTTTTAGTCACTACGATTGCAATATCCAAATTAGAATCAGAATGTAGTCACCATGTCTACAATACTTATATTCGAATTCAAGTTTAGCCACTATGTTAGCAATACCTTCTATTTCCATGCCCTAATTTAGAATCCCTGTTTAAACATTAGATCTGCAAGTCCTAATTAGAATCCGGGTTTATACTTAAATTAGAATACATAAGAAATATAAACAAAGTAATATAATACTTTTCTATTTAGAAACCGAAACATCTGGATGAAAACACGTTAAGCAGTATTTTTCTTAGATGTTTACAATAATGTGCGACAAATATTGTCTGTTCAAGAATATGGCGTACGAAAATACATGGATTTATTTCTCCAGAAAAATTGTCAAAGTTATTTAATAAAATTCCTTCGCAAGGAAAAGTTAATCTCTCCTACTCTACATATATTGCACACGTAGTTGAGTGAATGAGGCATATATCCAATACATATTACCCGTGACACAGAATATATTGAATTTTCTCTATGCTTGAATTGTTAAAATAAAACGCAATGCACAGGCAACACAAGCGCAAACACATCCTACATCAATATGGATTTGTTTTGAGCGGAGAAGCAAAATGTTGGAGGTACTATAAATTAAATATAATTAAAATTCCCAAAAATAAAATAAAAAAATATAGACATAAATTTAATTAGGAATTTCAGCTAAGAGTTAAAGACTCTATAATGCAAAAATGGTATAGGGAAGTTATGAACTCAACAATAAGAAGTTTTCCGCTAATTTAAATCTTTTCTAATCTTGAAAAGTTGTGTAACTGTACTACTTCCGCTGAAATTTAGACATGCTCGAACGATAGAGATAGATCGACATGATAGAATTTCCCCAATGCTGTGAAAGGAATGAATAAAGAATTGCAGAAGACGAATATCTATTCTTTTGGAAAGTATTGCGTTTGAAGATCTTACAGAAAAAAAACATTTACCTCAGAGATGGCCTACAAATAGATCATCCATAGAGTTGAAATTTTAAAAAAAGGATCCTACTTTGGAATGATTCCTAATACGATTAGGTTCATATAATCTCCACAGAAATAATTTGGCAGTAACTGTAGTCGCTAGGCACTACAGAAGTATGTAATGTTCAATAGACATGCAAGGGAGGCAAGATGTGTTAGCGTTCACCTGTCGCTTCGGGTCTCAGACAACTACTTGAATTTAATCTATACTATGATATAGAATATTTCAAAATAAAAGCTAGACAAGAATCCCTACACTTCAATGTGTACATTTCTCATAGACTCAAAGAATGAGAAAAAAAATAATGTATACATTGCAGTACTGAAAAGAAATTGTAGCCTCTTAAAATGGTCTACCGTAAAAATTCAGGGTACTCGAAATAGCTTTTCTACACCTCATTTTAAAAAAGAATGAAACAATTCACAATTCACGTCCATCCTATTGATAATCCTGTCATATACCAGCTGTAATATATGACACGCGAGACGCTTAGACGCCACTTCAGATTCATGTGGGAAATCCGGTGATAAAATTGTCCTTATGTTTTCATTGAGACCTGTACGGGAAATCCTTTCTTAAAATTGTCCATAGGTTTAACTTAGGCGTCACTCGAGACCCATACGGGAAATCCTATGTTAAATTGTCCATAAGTTTAAATATGTGGTAGATACTATAGACCCATACAGAAAAGTAATGTTTACTAGAAGATTATGATAGGCTGTTTCCATGTTGAAGTTTTCTTTGGTCTTCACGTGAAATGTATTGTTAACATATTTAGATACCATCCAACACAATTGTTGATGTACTATTTAGCACGATGTATGTAATAAGCAATACCGCACAAATACTCAATAACACGCCATGTGTACTTACCAATTTCCAGTCACCTACTGTCAAACATCCCATATTATGCCATCAACAAATTGTGTGTAGTGACCAATACCCCACGTTATGCCAGCTATACACCATGTCTAGCATTCAACGCCCGTTCATCTTCTATCCCAAACCACACATTAGACCATCAACATGTCGTGTGTAGTGACCAATAAACCACAATATGCCATCAACACGCCGTATGTTGCGACCAACGCCCATTTATCTACTAGCCAACATCTCGCATTATATCATCACCATGCCATACATGCTGACCAATACCACACATATACTATCCAACACATCGTGTGTAATAACCAAACCTCGGCCATTTACTATCGATCACTCACATTAAATCATCAACACACTATATGTAGTGACCAATAAACCCACATATACTATCTAACATGACCTGTGTAGTAACCAACAGCCAGTTATTTACTATCCAAAACACCGTATTATACCAAAACAAAACAAACACGCCGTGTGTAGTTACCAACATCCAGCCATCTACTATCCACATTACATGCCGTGTGTATTGATCTATATCCTAGATATATTATCCAACAGGCCTTGAGCAGTGACCAACACCCGTCATCAACTATCCATCACTCAAACGTATGCAATCAACACTCGTGTATAGTCGCCATTAACCCATATCTTTCACAAATTTGTTAACAAAAAGTAAAATGTTAAAAGTCTGTTTCACAGTTTGTAAAAAATGTTTGCAATTTTTTAAAAATTTATCGTGATATAATTTCTGTATACTGGGTACTTTGTTTATTTTTTGTTCGTTAAAAGTTTTACATATAAATTATTAATATTTTTAAAATTTGTAAAATCTTTTTGCAATTTGTACATTTTGGGGAAATTTGTTTTTTTATCTCTGATAAATTTGTGTTAGCATAGAAATTGTTGCACTTCTTTTGTCTCGACCATATTTTAAATTTTTTTTTCTTGTCTTTCTTTTGTCTTCGATAAAGTTCTATGAGTTTAGGAATTGCAGTACAAATTTTAGTCAAGGGAACGTTTTTTTAATGCATATTTGTTTTGATTTTTTTTATAAGTCAGTGCTAAAATCCGGTACAGTTTCGGAATTTTAGTACTACTTTGAGTTTATACCAATTTGTTCTTCAGTTTGTCCTTATTTCTCCGCTAAAGTCCGGTACTATTTTGGTGTTTTAATGCTTCTATTATTCTATGCCACATTTTCTACGTCTCCACTAACATATGGTACAGTTTCGGAAGTTTAATACTATTTCAGTCCAGGCCGCTTTTAAAATACATTTTGCAAGATATTTTCCAATCTCCTCTAAAGTCCGTGAATGTTTAGGAATACATTTAGTTATGACCATTTTGGTTTTATTATTAGTCTGGTTCCTTGCTTCGTATGCTCCCTGCGTTGCACTCCGCTATACGAAGTCTTCGTATAGCGGAGTGCAACGCAGGGAGTATAAGAAGCAGGGAACCAGACTATTTTATTCCGTGTTGGTTCTTTGATTGAAACTATTTATAACATAGTACAATAGATGCAAATTTACCGACACCTTCAACATACTCTGAGGTATTGTAACAGAATGAAGCTGAAAATTCCATTGAATTTATTGAATCTTCACTTCAGTGTATCTTAGGGAATATTTGTTAGAATATCATTCATTTATTAACTGAATCAATGCACGCTTGTAACGGCGAGAGTTTCGGCTTTCCATGTTAGTTTCATAGTACAAACGTGCAAGGATGCGCTTTTGGTTGTACCTGTTCCTATTCTCATCGCCTCGACATTTATTTTTTTTTTCTACGAGTTCTTTTTCCTGCCTACCACAAATTGTCCCAAATGTGACCGTCGTAATAAAATTGGTAAAACATAAGATTTGTACATTTGTTTTCCAAGGACAGTCTATCGAGTTAGAATATATAACTTGTTGAACAGTTTAATATCTTCCGGGCTTTGTCAAATATATTTGACATGAGCGTGCCAAGTGGCATCATGGACTAAGATAATGCCCAAATGCTTGTGCTTAGTAACCTCTTGTGCATTTATTTCGGCCATGTAGTGTAGGATTATGGTTATTATTCCGTTTCCTTGATATTAGCATCGATTCAGTCTTATCCGATTAAATGTAACTAATGGAACATTCATGTATTTTTTTAAATATCTGAGTTTGAGATTTCACCAGCTAAGATCTGATTATCAACCATTGTATATAGTGCTGTATCGTCAGTAAAGAGTCTAATCGATGAATCTATATTCTATACAAAATCATTGACGAAAATTAACAAAAAGGGTCCCAAAATCGACCCCTGGGGGACACCAGCGTCGATGCATCAAACCTCTGACGTTTTAGAAATTTTAATAACCCGTTTTTTTCCTTGGCAGTAACTTTCAAACCACAGTAAAAAGTTTTCATGAGCGCCAATAGTACCGTTTAGTTTTGAAAGCAACCGTTTATGCCAATCTCTGTCTAAAGCCTTGATAATATCAAAGAAAGCAGTATCAACATCCTTAACACGTTCTAGCACAAAACAAATTGTATTGTAAGTGTCTCTTACTAACGTGTTGTCAAATCACCAGGTTAAAAACCTGATTATGTGAAATAATATATAGTACAAAGTAGTTATTTTAATAACTACATACAAATCAAATTATTAAAGCTTTTACCTTTTCTTCATTATATTATAACAATTTCATTTACAGTTAATAATACATAATATTTTTTTTACCTTCCTTGAATTTTTCTAATTAGTTTGCAGCAGTTGTAAAATTTCACAAGATGAGAACATTTATGACACATATATATATGATCTATACAGTAATGTATTATGTATACATGACGTTCATACAACCAGTTGTTTCTATACAGTCTGTTCCAAGGTTGTTTATGCTGACAGGTAAGCAGTACGGGTTTGATGGCCTAAAATACTAGATAGAAATTGTTTGTACTTGTTTGTGTTTCTCGCATTACTTCCAGTATTTAAGTACGACATAGCTGAGTAACAGTAATATTCATCCCGTGTTTGGAAAACAACCAAAACTGAACAGGAAGGACTGGGATCAATGAACTGTGAAATGTCATCTAATCTGTCGACAGTAGATTGATTTGCTAATTTGAAACAGACGACGGAAACAGTCAGAAAAGATCCGGTTTACATGGAACAGAACAAACCTGCCTTCTGAAAGCTAGTTGTATTTCGATACAGATAAATCAAGTTTCGAGGGCATAATGTAGGTAAGTTCTCTGTGTCTGTCTCTGTGTCTGTCTGTCTCTGTAGGTCTATCTGTCTCTCCCGTATATCCTTTTCAGAATCATCACTGCCCGCCTTTTTATTTCTTTTTATTTGATCGCAATAGGTTGGATCCTCTAAAGTCGTGAGACAATAAAATAAGATGATACAATTAAACACTTATGGCCAGTTTTCGTGCACTCTAATGGAACGGAGATTCTCTCTCTCTCTCTCTCTCTCTCTCTCTCTCTCTCTCTCTCTGTGCAGGGTAGCCACATATACTCCTCAAAACAATCAATGTCTTTATCCACAACTGAGTATCAAAGTTTGCATTTAAAAGAAATATTTTTACAATACATTCCGCCAGTTATAATATTTTCCAGTACTAAAAATATCTGAAAAAGAAAATTACATGGAACGATCCTACTATTTCGATCCTTTTGATATGAAAAAAATGGAGCCGGGGGTGGTGGTGGTGCGGAATGGGGAGAAGCCCTTGAGCGTGTTGGGGTAGGAGCGCAAGGAATTGTTGAGAAGAGCGCATGTATCAATTGCTGATAGCACATTTCAAATACCCAGTACACATACATCCTGTCCATGAAACCGCTCCGGTGGTCTAAGTGGTTAGAGCGTCCGCCTCGGATGCGGGAGGTCGTGGGTTAGAACCCCGGCCGAATCAGACCAAAGACTTAGAAAATGGTACAAACAGCTGCCTCGCCTGCGCTCAGCATTA
>JAECUM010068171.1:0-18394 GCA_016617855.1 Megalonaias nervosa
GTTTCTGTATAGATTATGCAAAAATAGAAACCACCAAACTAGTTTATATTATATTTACATTACATGCAACGAAAGAAACATAATATGTTAAATTTTTTGATAATGATGTAATTTACAATTAAACTGCATTAGGACAGGATGACTACTATTTCAGGGCAAACGTAATTGAAAGTACATGGAACATATGCAAACTTCGCATCATCAAAGCTGTTAAGTACGCGAGACCTCTATGGTGCTTCTACATAGATTAGTTTCCATGAAGACTGACGAGCTTGCGAAAGGCGGCAACCACGATTTCCATTTATTTGCAATCATATCCAAATAATCAAGTTTCAGGTTCACTGACACCTGTCATAAATTCAAGTGCAACGTAAATTTAATAACACCAGATACTCGTGTTTCCGTGTGGTTACAATTGCTTCACACACTTGCTGTTGAAGTTTAATTTTAACATCAGTTTCTTGTTCCACTTAACCTGAAATATGAAATTTACAGATGTTTCGGGTTACCGTACGTCATTCAGGTACGTTTCGTGTGGTGTCATGGAGATTAAAGGAAATAAGGTTTCTGTGTTTGCCAGAATGATGGAGATTACCACAGTAGTTTAACACATAGTTTCCTTAACATGGACATTAATACGAACAAATAAAGTTTATTTTCTATGACAACGATGATCTTAACAATTTGATTACATCGGAAAAGAAGATTAAAATGTTTACGAAAACTTTGCGTAAACTATACAAACATAGTTTCGGGGTCCGTTTCCATTGACCAACAATACATGTAACATATATGAAGGTCCCAGAGGCTAAAACTTTTGGAAAGTGTGTTGCCTTAACATCCTTCAGAACTTATGTATCTTACAGATTTCGGTTCCAAAAACACCCAGTAGAAACACTGATTCTGCTACTTTTGTGCATGTTTTCAAAAATATTACATTTAGCCATATGACCAAATTAACGCCTTAATTTAAATGCAAACTGGACATTTCTACTTAAATCATAGATTTTACAGTATACGAAAACTAGTTTAATTTCTCATATGTATATATATATATATATATATATATATATATATATATATATATATATATATATATATATATATATATATATATAGTGGTATAGTACCTAGGTAACTTTCATATACTACGAGATGTACAGAGAGATCAAAGTTAGGAAAAGAAAATAGGGCTCGCAGAATTTTCTATAATGAAAATTTATACAACTAGTGGCATAGTGGTATTTCAAAGATACAATGTACAAACAATACATATATTTAATTTATAACACATACAATATGCATATTTACGCTTATAGCATAGTTAAATTTATTAAAAGAAACTCCGTTGACGGAAGGCGTGAAAGCTCCATATTCTTAATCAATGTGTCTGCTACATCAAATAGTTCTGCAGATGCTACAGCTGTTCAAAATTCAGTCTGAAATATTAATAATTTGCTTATTTTCTGAGATTCTATTCTTATCCATGGCGAGTAAAATCAGTTTAAAAATTCGTTATGATATAAACATGAATGTTGGTTTAAGGGAAGAAAATAGAGTACATCAAACATTGCATGGCTAGCTTAAAGAATAGCGGGCAGGATACTGACACGAATAGGGAACATTGACTAAGAAACTGGACAAACAAACACGATGTATTTCAAAACATTCAAGCTCATTTGCAGTGTCTTTAAGGCATTATTATTAATTACATATCATTACTGCCGACTATTTGATTTTGTTCTCCATCTCTACTTTTCTTTTCTTGTAAGTCAGTTTTACCATCATAGGTCCAGATTGATCATTTCATTCCATAGGCGAAAATTCTCCAGGTGTGGTTTTCACGCATGTTTTCCCTTAGCTTACACAGAGGGTACACAGAGAGAGAAAGGGCAGCTATGGTAAAACTGACATGCTGACTGAGCAACCATGAGAGAGAGAGGAGGGAGGGGAGTTACCAGGTTGGCACTGACCCTAAGACTATTTTCATTGTCCATCTCAATGTTTTTCTGATGGTCAATAAGAAGGCCAAACATCTAAATAACATACGGAAGGACAATAGTATGGCTGAGTACTACACGCGAATTTAAGTGGGTTATCTGTCTCACTCTATAAACAGTTTGAACTTGTGCTGCAAGTTAACTTTAGGGCTACATTCTTTAAGTCAACATCAAGTATCCTGAGGAGTACCTTGATGTGTAAAGCGAATGTCCGCTGGCACACGTTTGATAATGTTTGAATCTAATCCCACGCAAGCATACTAAAATAGAGCAATGGGTGATATATTCAGCTTTGGATGTGGGTCACAAAATGTCACGGTGCCATGTAGTTTGAGCAAAGCGTTTCGATGGTGCCGTAATTGCACTGAGCATGGACCAATGCACTAAATCAAAATCAGTGTTTGAAAAGGACTTATTGAAACTGTCGAATAAATCCGTTTTGAAACAACAGCATTGAAAAACCTTAGGAGGCGCAAGCATGCTGACCTCATGCGGCCTGATACCGAGATCAACATGCTTTGCCGTAAACTGACAAACCCGTTTATAAAACGCAAATGATCTTTAATGGCAAACTTGTTGCTGTTTATTCCACCAGAAACCTGCCTAAAACTCAACAACTCATTCTTTTCCTGACAGGCAGCCGTTGACGTCATCAACGCATTATATACGACCCTTACTAAATAAAGAATAAAGAGCGCTACGGGGACAAGGTATGTACGATGCACCAAAGACGTGCAGAGCAACCAATAACGTCTACTGTGACATGCCAGTATATGCTCACCTGTACAACACGAATGACTATCCTAAGGAGCACCGCCTCTACAGCGCAACAAATAAAACAGTTGTAGGATAGTTTAAAGATGAATGCTTGGGAAAACCTTTAGCTGAATTTCTCTGCTCACGTCTAAGCATATACTCCCTACTTGTTGTAAGTAACAGAGAGATACGTACGGTTCAAAGTTATATCTACCTTGAGTTCCCACGAGCGAAGAAAGAGTCTCGATACCCCATTGGCATTATGCAAACTGACCATCGCAAAATTGGGTTCGGATGTGTACCGTACGGCATTACTACTCGTACATGCAACCATTGCCGCAGAACACAAGAGCAATACGTTAAGACGGATAAGTAGCATACTGAACTCTTTGGACGAATAACGAATGTCCTTGGGGAATGTCTGAATGACTTAATTTACAATATGTAGTTAATCAACAGCGAAGAATCTAGGCTGATAACTTACACGATCTCATAGAGACTGCTAGGCTTGGATGTCATACCTGTTACCCTGAGTGAACCATACAACTTCAGTAGCACGGCATTGCCCGCCCTTTAGCTCACCTGTTGAATATAGGTTATACACCAAGGAGTTTGAGAGCATGCGTTACTTTCATAGTCCAACCGCGCGCGTCATAGACGCTGCAGATATAGCCTTTTCACAACTGACATTGATAGGTGTCTTAACTATGAGCAACGTTGCATCACCGTTCAGGGCCCCGACAACTTGTAGTCTCTCTTTCGGAAAGAAATATATATGGAGTGTACTAGTGCCCTAAATGTCACTCGACTAGAGTTAGGTTGAACCGTCTTAGGCAGTGTGGTGGCCGGCCTCAAGTGCCATCCCAACAAACTTCACACTCATTACATTGGGTTATTTTGGACATCTTGCAATTAAACATTTCTGTTTATCAAATAAACTAAGGACAATAAATATAATGCAAAAAAAAAAATATAAAAGACACGCAGACACACGCATGAACACAGGCATATAGCAAACAATCTCTTTTGACACATATTAGATCGGCTGGCACAAGCATACAGTGTATTTGTATACCAAGTATACACAAAGGTCAATCGCGGTCTTTTTATAACCTTATTATAGATTACAAAAACAAAACAAAAATGAACGTCTTTTTTGGACCTAAAAATCAATAGCATCACAAAACGCAGTTTTGCTTCATGTCTAGTGAGTTTTGCTTTTTTTAAGAATGAATCGCAATTAAATGCAATCATTATGTTTGTGTGTCCACTTTTGTACAAAACGGATTGTGGCTGAAAAAGAATTTAGTATTTTAATGCCAGGTTTCTTATGATGGAACTTCAAGCAAATCATTTACGTTGCATAATAGAATATATCACATATCCGACTTCATTTCAGCCAGGAACTATTGGGATATAATTAATGAAATATTATAGCATCAAGGTCAAATTAGTTTGAGTGTGCAGTCTGATATTCATTGCAAAATCGGTCGTAATATCATGCATTTACAACACATTTGATAAGAATTTCCATTCGGTGTATATGGTTATAAAGTTGGGTTCTCAGTTTCAATATCAAATGTATGACATGGTTCTAAGCATCAGGAAGTAAGGATAATCAAGGTCATTGGGGGCTACATGCTTGAATCACGTCCGAAAATATATAAAACCACTTTCATGCTTGTCTATTCCACAGTAACATTTCATTAAGATATTTTCTAGCAATGGCACTCAATGGAGTTAGGACATTTTAAACCCCAGGTTTCAATAATGGATTGGACCTTTACATTATATATGTGTCGGGTCAAATTACATAAGTGAGGGGGTAAGAAGGCTTCAGTGGGTTGAAGTTGTCTAAAGCTCAAATGAGGAAATTTAAGATAAAGAGTTAAGTAAAGCAAAAACCAAACTAGCACGAAAGTGAAAGGAAACTAGCTAAAGTTAAATTAGGACATTAATTTACATGGCTATTTCTGAGATATATCCGTTTTTTAGATGAAATAAGAGTTGTTATCGACTTTTACAATCTCTATCAAACATATTGTGCATTTGTTAAAGGATAATTTACCTGTATTAAATAGCATAGTGTCTTTGACGCACAACCTCGTAGATAGCTTGCACACAAGTACGTAGTATTACGAGTCTAGGCTCTTACAAAAACTAACAGAAAAGAATGAAGACAACAAGCTTTGTAAAATTTAACAAATAATTTATTTCCCTAGAATACCAAGTGAAAAATTAAGAAAAAAGAACTTACAGTTTTTCGAATTAAATCCACAGTCCAAGAATTAAAAAATAGAAATCCTAGCATTAAAAAGTCCTGAATGAATCTGAGTTGGAATCCATATGAAATCCAGAATGGAAGGCGATGACGTCTGTTAAAACCTTCAAAGTGTAGACGTGTCAACAGTGTCTTGCTGAATCATGGAAAATATTAATCCAGTTTTGAATTCCGTATAAATGTCAACAAATGTCTTTATCCAAGAATTTTGTAGGAGCACTTATGTATTTCCAGGGAAAAGAATCACTTGAAATTCAATAAAATAAAAATTCTGCTCAAACTGGTCACAGTATAACTCAACGTGTCAATTGTTTGGAGCCCGACTGAAGCAACACTATCAAAAACTACAGTTATACGCTAACTTAGATGCAAAGCAGATTCCCGGATGAGGGTCAATCTTCTAGAAAAAAATAGAAGTTTGTAACAATAAACACATGTTTCATATACAGTATTCCAGGTATGGCCTTGATTTAACTTAATGATTCTTACTCTGAGAAAGAATTAAAAAAATAAAAAAGGTTGTTTACCAAAACTGTCACTGATTCTGAATCAAGGTCAGAAACTAGATACAGTGTTTCTATTATTAGGTGTTTATAAGTAAAATAAAAATTACCAGTCAGGCCAAACAGAACTAAACTCAATTCTAGACAATATCAAATCCAGAAAAAAAAGTTACATTACAATAGCATGTAATGGAATTTTTAAAAACATTTAAACTAACAAACAAATAATTAACTTTAGTATACATAACAGTGGACAAACTTGAAAATGTTTCAGTTTGTATGATAATATCATCCTACACAAATAAAAATGTAAACGACGTACATTCTTATACTAGCAAATGCAAAACAAATGCAAAGTATTCCACACGTTCTACAACGCATTAAAAGCTGATTTTATAATATTTGGAAAACTATTTATCGGGCATCTAACCGTGCGCATGTAAATAGTCTTTTGTAATATTAGACAAAGCTAGAGACTCAATTTATGTACCAGCTTTCGCAGGTATCAGTCCGTGTGCTATAAATAATCAATTGCGAACTATGTGATTTTCAAATGTATCAATGCTTTTTTTGTGTAACCAATGCACATTTAAGTAACTTCTCTAAATAACAATGAAATCAAATATTGAAATTGCTTTGGCATTGTAATCTGAGTGTATCAAGTTTCTTTCTTGTTTCAGTTGCCATTTATCTGTAGTCAGAGTTTTCTTAATTATCATCCAAAACGGTTAAAGAAAATACCTCACTGATGAAGATTACATGATTATTTCAAACTACATGCATTTTAAATGGTTTGTTATGCATATTTAACTCGCATAGTTTTTAATGTTTTATTTCATTGTATGCTATGGATAATTGCATTTTGGACTTGACCTTGTCCAAAGTCAAGTTAATGTTCTATCTGATGTGCATCAAATATCTTTTTTACTCTGTAAATAACTAATGCGCAAGTAATAAATTCTCTATGAGTATGGGTTAATTATTAGGATTATTTTCTTGGCCTAAGTCAAGGACATTGTGTTTACAATGTTCTTTACTACAATTTTAGTAATATCATTTCTAATTAGAATTACAATTTTATCTAGAATTACGATTTTATCTTGTACACATTAAGAACCTATCATGATGAAGTTTTCCCTTTGGTAATATTTTTTTTTAAAATGCTGATTGTGACCTATAGTCAAGTAGAGGACTATATCATCTTGTTTGTTTTTTTTTTAACAAATTATTTATTCGTGCTATAAGACATGATCAGAATCAATTGTATTATTGTTGTGTTCAGAGAAAAAAGAAAACCCAATTGTAACGAAAATGAACGTGAGTAATATATTTTAATATTATTAAGCGGTAATGATGCCAATCACCAACAGCCGTTCTGTCCTTACCTAATGATGTTTAATGTAAAGCTTTCTTAATGCTGCCCTAACTTCTCCATCCATCCGAAATTAAACACTCCTTGATAAAATTAAAACAAGCTGAATAGATATTGCCAATTGTTTGTTTAAACTATTCAAAAGACAATACAGCAGCACCCAAAATTAGTCTTGGTTGGAGTGTTATCGAAAATAACAGGTCAGATTAACTCCTAGTTGGATATAGTACTCATTGGACGATTTGTGGTATAGGTTATTGAGCGGCGGTGCAAGATAATTTACGTAGGTGAATTAAAGGTTGGTAGACATTAATGCTTTCATACGTTAATAACAATATAAATATCGAGCTCGCCATGATCAAGAGAATATCCAAGTACAAAACTGACAGAACTTGACAGTCGACATGGCATTATCATATTCCTTCGTATAGGGACATTTGTGCCAGCTTTTTTTTTTTGGTGTTTTTTTTTGTTTTTGGGGTTTTTGGTATGTCCACAACCGTTTCTTGCCGTAATGTTACACATGGTTTATCAGCATATGGAATAATGTTAATTGGTATGGGTGGTTAGACTTAATTACATGTCATAGGAGAAACTGGATTTCTTTAAATCGTTATAGCATCAAAAACGATACCACCCATTAACATGAACAGTTTGTATAATAGACATATATAATCAACACAAATAGCATAGGACAGTTTCGCTCTTGAATGTGATACGTGGCGACCAAAATCTTCCTATAGATATTTCATTTCGTTTTTAACTATCTGAAATAATGTTTGCCCATGCATTGATATTGAAATTCACTATGTTATGCGTATTTATATCTGAAATTATTATTCTACAAATAGATTGTTTACCTGGCTTTAGTTCTAAACGTAGCCCTTATATTGAATCTGACTCTGATGTAATTTTCAATTGGAATGATTGAGTATTGCGAGATATGTCCTATGGAGATGTATTGCAACATATGTCACTTGGGATGAATTGCGACATGAAGAGGTGCTAGACTGGCGTGGATGCATGTAAAGCAGAGGAACGGAACGATTGATTCATTCTTATTTCTATTCCTGTTATTTTTGTACTCTCAGTCTACATACGTATTTTATGTTGTGTTAGAATCAATTTGTGATAAATCATTTATTGAAACCATTTATTAGAATTTTAAAAGTGTTCATATGACTGTTCAGACTAAAAGCTATTTTGGGATAAATGTGAATTCATTAAAATACGTTCGGTACATTTACACTCTGATATATCAATACTGTCGGAACCTTAGCACAATAAAGGCTCTTGGTACATATTAAAGACCTAGTATAAGTTCGCAACTCACTTTTGTTTTATTTTGTTTTTGTCGTGTTTGGTGTTGTGACCAAGCTTTAGGAATAAGTTTTGAATTCATTCACAAAACTGTATGTTACTCATACATTTTCTTTGCACGACTTAAAGGGATTAATTATTTCTTAAGCTTTAAAACGTTTTTGGTTATGCTTCTTTCTGTTATTTAGTTTAAGTCCATATATATTCTACTTTATATGCGCGATCTCAAAATGCATGTTACATAAGACACAATGTTCCAACATTTTTGTCATATCTGATAATGTGGACATTTTGGGTTTAGTGGTGAATACTAAATACAAATTTCAATAACCCAATAATTGGATTGAAGTTTGCTGTTATGTATCCAGTATGATTAAACCAGACTAAATCATCGCCATTCATTTTCGGGATGTTGCTTACTGGTTGGAGATTTCAAGAAGGCCTTCTGTTTCAGACAGGTCCAACCTCTGACGACGCATCTAAGTTGCAACGAAACTATTTTGTATAATAAAACATGATCTCTCCATATATAAGATACAAATCGAATCACATTATTATGCAATGAGTAGAGCATGAAATAATTAGAACTTTTCAACATGCACATAATAGTACAACGCCGCGTTGTGATATATTTAACAGGTTTAGAAAGATGGTCGAACTATATCACGAGTCAACAACAAGGAACAATTTCATAATAGAAAGATAACGATGGATGCAAACACAATTTAATAGCTAGTCATATTAGTCCGATTGCTCTGGAAGGAAAAAGGGAAATGGGAGAGAAACACAATCGTTTGCGATAAATCATCAGAGATAACCAAGCATACAGTTTCTATAGGAAATTTATTTATGCCATCGCAATGAAATTAAATTTCTTTAACTGTATGCAGATGTACAAATTTTGAACTTTTAGTTTTCACAGAACTTTCTTTTTCCAGTACGTGAAATAAAACTACTGATGTTGACGGTACAGTATATCCAAAAGAGTTACACCAATAGAGTACCTTTCCTGTGAGACGATGCGTGCTGTCAAAATGATACAAATGTAACAGACAAGAAATAATACGGGAAAAATAGATTACTATATATAATAACCGAAATGCAAAGTTTGTGTAAGGGAAACGCGAGTATTCATGACTGACATTGAAGCCAATACTAAATATTAAACATTTTTGGTTTGTCCACTTCGGAAGACAAGGTATATCATATTTCTTTTGAGTTGATGATTGCAGATTAATTGCTCATACATAATATCGACCAAGACCATTTCAAAAGTACTTCTTAAAAAAGGATGTATTATCATTCTTACACCCCGTGTCTCCATCTATCCGTATCAATACTCATAGCTATAATTGTCCAGAAATTCTTTGTCTGCCTGAACCTTTAAACGCAACGTATGAAACTATTCTCATGTCATTTGTACATATTATTATTTCGAAATAATAATTCCTTTCTGAACGTAACAGCTCAATGCACACAAAATATTTCTACCTGACCGCCTATGTACCCTCCATTTCAACACAGACCTTACTAAATATGTGTATAATAGTACAATTAAATCTTAAGAGAATTGGGCTACAATTTGAAACAATGCAAGTTTTGAATCCCTTTTCAGTATCCCACTTCAGTATCCCACTGAGTGCTCTCTCTCTCTCTCTCTCTCTCTCTCACACACACACACACACACACACACACGCACACACATTGATCTTGCGAGAACATCTGTCATCTGCAACTGTGGTCTAGACATGCACAGAAAAACGTGGGTCGCGAGGATAAATAATAGTAGAACACAAAATCTCAATACTTACCATTGTTTTGTTGTCGAGCAATGGGTGGAAAGATATTTGAATTGTTTTGCATGTATGCATGTGCCTCTTTGACACTGTTCATTCTAAAATTTTAGCCCGTTTTCCTGGCAGTTGTTAAAGTCCGTACGTTTGATCCACTTTCATCTTTTTCGTAAAAAGAGGACGATTAGGACCATTTTGTTGACAATTGATTAAATGAACGTGGGAAATATATGAAACAGTTCTCTCCTCAATATGTATCGACAACAGTTCTGCGGAAGCATTCCAAAATGGAAAACTATAGGAAACATATTACATATATGAAAGTGCAGTGTAACATCTTGTAAATTGGAAGTGTTCAGTGTATCGACAAATTGTGTAGTGTGAACAGCATCAGATAAAATTGACGCATACGAGGTTATTCAAGAAGCAAATCTTTCACGAAGATCGTGTTATCTTTAAGGGCTCTGGAAAACTCTGCGAAATGTTGATTTTGACACTCTTTAGATAAGTTAAGGTAGCAGAGTGGCCTAAGGTGCTACTTTTAACAGATCCATGCCATTTTGCCCACTGTCTGCTTGGGTTCGAGTCTCGGGGTCGGCAACCGTGGGTATGTAAGGAAACGTACCAGTAGCTTTCCGTAGGTCTGTGGTTCTTCCAGTGGCTTTCACGGGTTCTTCCTCCACTAGATATAATGGTTGTCATTTTAGAGCCAATCATGTTCTGCAAACCTACCAACCACGTGAATCTTTATGATTACAGTGCTGTTGCTATGTGTTCAGAAACATTAGTTCATAGTAATGAAATATAACTTAAATAAGGTGCAGAAGAGCCATTATTTAGCTGTGTTGGTTGGCATTAGATAGGGGTTGATGTTTGATGGAAAATTAAAAGTGAAACTTGGTTATATTTCATGTTTTTGTGTTTTTTTTATTGTGGAAAGTTCTTTTGAATTAGTATTTTAGATCGAGGTATGAAACATTTTCTCAGCAATGCAGATTCGGCAATTAACGTTTTTGGTTAACAACACTATGTATACGACTTTATTGATTATCATCTCTCTCCCGTTCCCCCTACATCTCTCTCTCTCTCTCTCTCTCTCTCTCTCTCTCTCTCTCTCTCTCTCTCTCTCTCTCTCTCGCTTGCTCTGCATTTAACCATCAAATATATGAGAAAGGCGACCGTATCCTTATGTCATCATTTTCTGGCCTAACGAGAAACAGATTTTTCCATAGCATGGTTGAATGATTTGAAATGTCAATTATTGTACTGATTTTACCGCCCTTATAATTTGCCTTATTCGATGTACGTGCTCCAGATATTTAATGATTAATATGATGGAAGTCAAGGGACACGGGTATTCAAGAAGTGGGAATTATGAGGGGTGTGCATCATTTAGTAGCCACATGTGATTTGAGGATACCGTGATATGAAGTCAGTGTGGCTCTGAGTGATGCAGTATTCCTCGAATTATTTACATATTTTGATATTATTTGATTACCCTAACAAGCCATATTATTTGCAATGTTGATGGATGTAGTGAACGGGGGTATCTATGGGATGGAGACCATGCTATCTAATGTTGCAATATATTCGCACATTACAAGTGTTACCTTTTATAATGCATTGTATGTCGGCTTATATGCATGTATGTAGATGATGTGGCGAGGCTATTCGTCCCCATCAAAGTCGGATGCTAAACTTTTCAAACGTCTGAGAGTTAAGAAGGGACCTAACATTTATAGTAACAGGAAACACTGTAAAATTAAATCAAATGGTTGATCTTGTTATCTCAAGCATAAGTTATTTCTAAACTGATTTGTATAGAACCCCTTTACTTCTGTATAACCAGATTTTAAACATCATCCAAGCCATATGAAGAGTACAGGTTCCGTCAAGCTATCAAATATAATGTTCTCAATAAGACACTGTACAATAGGTTTTTCTCGGCTATTAGAATAATTCGCGATTTTTCGTAAAGTATAATTTCCTTTTGATTGAGAGTGGCGATATTCTCTCTGAGAAGTTAGCATGGGTTTTCATTTGTACCATTTATGTTACCTAGCTTTTGTCATATGACATTAAGCTCACACATACAAACACATGAATGCATATGTGTGTGTGTGTGCGTGCGTTTGTGTTTGTGTGTGTGTTTTCCATTTATATAATAGATGCTCAGATCATTATGCAAATAATTGCCAACAAACAGCAAACACCCCGATCTGAACGAATCTCTCTAAAAGGGATAGCTGCGTCTTCGATGTTTGGAGCTATGCATGAGTTATATTTGAATATATACAATAATCAAACTTTACAACGCTACGGTCATAGCTTTTAAACACAAGAGTCAGCACTAGACAGACAGACTTAAAAAGTTGGACACGATAGATCGTAGTTTGATGTACCAATATCGATCTTATCAACTATTTTTCTAAGGGTCAATGGAATATTGGCCAACGATTCGGGACCAAAATTATCCTCGCTTCTCAAGTGTGTATGGGATGCTAAATAGCCTGGTCTGGCTTAATCTGGAACAGAAACGGTCTAGTTATACTTTTCAAAAATGGATATTGTCTTTTGTCGATAGAAATGCCACAACGCAACTAATTAAACAACATGCATTTGAGATACAACAATTCGTTAATTTTTCGACTTCTCGTTTATAAGAAGAAAATCTTAAAGTAAGCGTTTTTCAAATAGTATTCGCTTGCTATTACAAATTAAAAAATAGCAAACCCGGAGTGTTTGGGTATGTTTTTACCAGATCAAGCCGTAATTATAGAGCTGCTTTTACGTTTTACGAAAATCATTGTTTTAAACACTAACATATCAAACGTTTTGAAATTTCCATGCTCTTAAACTTATCTTCACATTTTTTCATAACTCTTATACTGACAATCTATATACTACAGTTGCCCGACATTCCCTACAGAGCGTAAAGCAAAATCATGGAATGTATAATTATTGGGTGCAATTAAATTATGTTGTTCTGAGATTAGAGGTCTATCCACACACTGTAAAGCAATTCACTCAAAATATTAGAAGACAAAATAAACGACTGAGGCAACCTGCAGTATCATATACTATAAATATTCAAAGGATGGAAGGTACATACTAAAACTAATGTCAGACTCATACTTCAGTCCTAAACTGTACCTTTTTATTCTCTATCAGTGTCGTTTGTAAGCTACGGTTTTATCCCCTGCGCTAATTTATCCTTCCTCGTCGCTGTTGTGCACAAATTGGCATGCAGTTGTGTGAAACTAGGTGTGAAACATCTGCTTGCTAAACATGCTGACGCCGATAAGCAGGACTCGTGGGATCGTGCAGACCTATTTGCATGCTGTATTCTAATTAGCAGTTATTTAGATTTCTTTTTACAAATGATACGCCAGTCCATGCAATTACCTTAAAATGGTAAATACAAATACTGAGTACGATTCATTTTACTTTATTTACATGTTCGTTTTCTTTTTTTCGTTCCAACAACCATATTTGTAGATTCACAAACCTCAAGAAAACAACCTAAGCAAACCTTGACCTAAATTCTGCGGTGCATTGTGTTCATGTATTAACCTATTTTACTCCCTTCAAATTATCATCTTCCTCATTTGCAATCCATTATCCATATGATCGTATCCTTCTTTCATGAACTACACTTTGACTCTGCAGATAGACAATATCTTAGTCGAAGGTTATGGAATGTAGTCACGCTGTCTATGTTTCCGGATAACTACTTCACGATATATACTGATTAAAGCAGGGGTCTCAAACTCAAACCACCCTGAGGGCCGCATGAGGGCATTTTCGATGTCTTAAGGGCCGCATCACCTTCGTAAGCTCCCATGACACCATGTGACGCCAATCATTTTGCGGGCCACAGGATATGGCTTGGCGGGCCGCATGCGGCCCGCGGGCCGCGTGTTTGAGACCCCTGGATTAAAGCCTCAATGCCGCTGTTACGTGCAAAATGTCGCATATGCCAAATCATCTGAATAATAGTTAATCTTATAAGATATTGGCTCCATTAAAACCAGATAACATCGGCGTTTCTTTAGATTATGAACCATGCTATTTCTCCTTCTAACTGGTAAACTGTGCCCTTTTCAGACGAGTGTAAGCGACATCGTTGTATCAAAAGATTGTAGTCGAAAGTTGGAATCCAAGGATTTGTTGACGTCACCGTTGCCAACATAACAAGTCAACAACCTGCTATGTCGGATTATATTCAGCCCAAGTTCGCGCTTCAAATTATTCCAGTGCCCCAACTGATCACCAACATGCACTCGAGTCGTATTTTTATATAATGCACGCATTTCGTCTCATATAAGCTTAATAAAACGGACTGACTTGCCTTTTTCATTCCCTCTCGAATAAATTTGTCAGCTAGGTGCGAATGTTGTTTGATAAGTCAATAACGGAATTTGTCGAATGAATCGCATCACTACTCTTGGAACATCACTGAAAAAGAACTAAATTACGAGTTGAATGAATTAAGGGGTAGCACGTAGAACATCGTTTAAACCTAACATCTTGATTATTTCAAAGAACTGTTTATGTCAGTTTTCTTTTTTAACAAATCATTTCCAGCCTTCCAAACTTTAGGTAGATTGGAAGAATGGTAAAATTTATGATAAACGGCGGCATTGGGGCTTTATTATGGACACCAATCAGTATATATATCAACCTCAAGTGACAGGACTACCTTGTATAGACGGGACTGGTAGTAGTGTACTCATTTATTAGAAAAGGAATACATAACGTATTGCACATAAATTCGTACGGCTGTCACGTGATAAGATAATGTGACAAGATTTAAAGTCGAAAGTGACCTTTCGTAGCGTGGATAAAACTGCTCCATATATTTAGTGATTCTCAGCTAATCAATATCGGGGTCAACTAAAACTGAATTGTGTATAAGACTAGAATGTATTTTGTCTGGTGTTCTGTTCAACTTCATATTTATCTGTTTGACAGATCTGATCTATAGTGTCTTAACAGGAACGTAGTATTTCTTGAATAATAAGACCTTATAAATTCAAACGAAGTTTTATTCTGCAGGTGATGAATTCAGAAGAAACCGCCCCTCACCGAGCATCAGTACTTCCAGCGTAACCTCCACTTTTGAAAGTTCTGCGCTGTCCACAATCCTCCAATCTCTCTCTCTCTCTCTCTCTCTCTCTCTCTCTCTCTCTCTCTCTCTCTCTCTCTCTTATGCATATTGTGGCATGGCCTCGGGTGGCCCGATGGCCTAAGATGCTTGTTTTTACCGATCACTAACATCACACCTCTGTCTGAGTGAGTTCGAGTCATGGACTGGACCAGCTTGGGTATATGAAATAGCTTGTCAGCATCTTCTCGTGGCTAGCTGATTGTTCTGGGGCTCATCCTCCGCCAGATATACTGAAAGGCATGTATAGCCTCTCATGTGCTGAAAACTGCCATTAAGCCAACAGAACAACATATTGTGGCCTTTAGATTTGTATGAGTAAGACATCAGGGATATGCAAGATATTCAAGATATGCCATTGCCGAAATTCACTGTGAGCACGAAAACTACTGATACAAAGCATTTGATGCATTATTTGGTAAGAAAAAGTGCGATTGTATTTCTCTATGCTTTTGTTTGCCTTGCAGAACTGTCATCTAATTTTATGTGCTGATACCAATCCAAATCATTGAGTTCAAACTAAAATAAAGCCGTCGAATTCCGTGGGACTGATTACGTGAACAGCTTTACAAAAGAGCATCATACTTTATCAAGACATTTTTAAAAAATTAACTTCTAGAGTCATTATTGATATTTAGTGATATTTGATGTGATAAATTCTGCACTTCAGAAAATAGTTTGCATAAACAAAACACTGTTTAAACGAGGAATGGTTCGGTCCTAACAATTTTACAGAATCAAAATGTTCCATGAACATGAAGCAACTAACAAAAAAAAGATCATCAACAAACAAAACAAGAACATTTTACTAAATGTTTAGAGAAGACGGTTGGGGTGGGGAAGGTGTTAAAGAGGTATGTGCGATGTATGGTTCGCACGGAAAGAATAAAACTATAATAAAACAAAATAAAATTAAATAAATTAAAATATAATATTACTTCTAAGGAGTCTTGGCATCAACCTCGGCTATTTATGCCACTTTGGTTGATCGATGTCGCAAATCCAAACCGTTTTTGTACATGTTTCCTTGTTTTAAACCGAAACTTACGAAATCATATGGCGAAAAAGTATCCTTCTTCCTTTATGATTCCAAAGGAAAGCAAACACCTATACAACTATTAGATATCTTTGCAATACCAAAAACGTATGGAATAACTTTCGTGAAGTTCCAGCAGTAATTTAGAATTTACAGCCGTGCAAGAGGAGGGAATCATTATATTTCCTGATAATGAAACGGATCTTAGATCATGTTATACATGAGCTTCTGTATCTGAAGATTATCCGATTTTGGTGATATTGCGGTGAACACTCACTAATTATGGAAAAGACTTCCAGGAATAATCGATAAATAAATAAATACATACATAAATAAACACGTTTCGAAGAATGTGTATACCATTTTGTCAATATACTTGAAGACTGCTCCTGTGGCCTAGTGGTTAGAGCGTCCACCTCGGATCCGGGAGGTCGTGGGTTCGAACCCAGGCTGAGTCATACCAAAGACTTATAAAAATGGTACTAACAGCTGCCTCGCTATGAGTTCATCATTAAGAGGTTAGTGTTAGGACTGGTCGGCCTGGGGTCAGGATAATGCAACTGGGTGGTACATCATGCAGAATGCCAGCGGCCTGATTCCCCAGCGCTAGACATCACTATAAACTGCCACACTGCAGTCATAGATATGACTGAAAAATTGTTAAAGATAACTTAAATGTTTAAAAATCACATACAATATAGTCGGACCTATAATATATAGGCGTGTTTTCTCTCATGCAAGATAAGGTAAATCAACCAATGTAAGTTGGCGATACATTACCAAATAAATAAAAAGTAAACAATTAAATAAGCATGCTTTAAAGAAGGTGTATGTCATTTTGCTAATATATTCGGAACGAGATGGCCAGAACAATAACTAAAAAGTAAATGTGTTCTCCTCTATCTTTCTTCCTCTCTACCTCTCTCACCAAATACGGTAAGTTAACCAATGTTTGTTGGTGGAATAGGGGCTCCGTGGCTAGGTAATCCATGCTTATAATCTGCAGTCTGCTGGATCTAGGACAGTTCTGCCTCCTGAATGATTAATCTAACAGCTACATCTGTTATCGTATTTGGTCATTACCATAATGTTCCACTACGACAATATTCTATTGTGCTAGCATCTTAATTGTAACTTTCATTGTGCTACGTTCTGGTGATCACTATGTGATCAAATAAACTGTCAGAATGCGAAGAGTAGACTCAGACGTTAGATTATACAATTTTCAAATGTTGCCCTTAGCAATACTGAAAATATGCACATGGAGTTTGAAGATATGAAATGGCAACATCGCAATATCACTCATATCAAATTTAGAAAGAACTTTTGGCAGATGTGCTGACTATATCTTGAGCATACCTTTTTAAACACATTGGAAATGAGAAACAAAAAATGCAGAAAAGATATATATACTAATATAAAAGGCATTCACAAATTATGGCGGTAACACCCTCCATAGATTTGGGTATACCGTGACACCAAGTCATTGTAGTTCTGAGTGATGCAAGACTCCTTTACCTGAATTATTTATTTATTTTTATCTGTTGTGTACCCTATAATGGCAAATTATCTGAAATGAAGATGGATGTCATGAACTGTGATTTCGAGGAGACGCAGACCACGATGGTTTGAGTTGTATTATATCCAGATATAAACATTATAGCCTATTGTAATTCACTTTGGGTCCACTTATCTGTATATATGTACATAAAATAGCCGAGATAGCTCCTCCTCCTCCCAACCCTTGTCGGTTACCAAGCGGCCCAAAACACCCGAAAGCTATGAATGTGTCTCTCATTTGTTCTATAAGTAACACCGTATAGACCAATTACAACATTGTACAATTAAAGGAAAATGCTGGATCTTGTTATTTAGGTTTCCTGTTTCGTTTTCAAAAAGAAATTGAAAATATTTTATGCAGAAAATGCTCTGCAAACACCCTGCATCATATATTATTATCCAATGTTGCTGCATTATATATGCATGATTATTTTCAACAGAAGTCATTTATAACGTGATTTGGACACAAACAGTAGCTTTCGGTAGCAAAAGATTTTAAACATCATGCTCGCCATAACAAGAGTACAAAATTCGTCAATCTATCAGATGTAGTTTTTAGAATAAGACTACATTTTCTCTGTTAAGACACCAAACTGAATGTATTTT
>JAECUM010068172.1:0-31596 GCA_016617855.1 Megalonaias nervosa
TTTGCCATTGCTGCTACCAAAACTTCAGGAGACATTCAACTCACAAAACATGAGGCACATAGAACACGATATTCATCTCGCAATGTTGATCTGATTCAACGAGAACTTTGAACAAATTTCGGTTTTCTAAAGCCAAAGTATACCTCAGATTTCGCTGTGGATTATATTTGACTTTCATTAAGACCCTTGAGATTTTATCCAATCAGTCCAATGACATTCATTAAGACCCTTGAGATTTTATCCAATCAGTCCAATGACATTCATTAAGACCCTTGAGATTTTATCCAATCAGTCCAATGTATCTTTGAACCAGATACTAATAGAGTACATCTTACAATGGAGGGAGATTTTGAAAGTGAGACCCTGAGAACATTAAGTTCGAGGTATGCCGATTGGCATGGATATATAAGTTTAGTGGTATGTGCGTTAGGAGTTCCTTTGAACTTGATTAATATTACAGTATTGACAAGGAAACACATGCAGACACCTATCAACTGCATCCTTACTTGGTTAGCCGTATCAGACATGTTGACTATGATATCTTACATCCCTTTCGCAATTCACTTCTATTGTGAACACAATGCCAATACAATATCAGCGGAAAAAAATAGTCGGAGATGGATGCAGTTTCTGGTCGTTTATTTAAATTTCTCCGCTACAACACACACCATTTCCATATGGCTTGGAGTGGCCTTGGCTATTTTTAGATACCGGCATATACAATCACCAGCGAAGGGAAATCTAACGCGCATGCGTCGATTGATTCGCGCAAGACTGGTTGTGTGTGCAATTTACATCGGTTCAATTATTTTAATGATACCAAACTATGTGTCCTATAATTTAATGGAAACAAGACATGGAAATACCACTTTAGTTGTTTTTGAAGGTTGGAAATTGGGTACCCCGGATGTTAAACCAGTAGTTTTGTTGAATCTTGTGCTCTATAGTGTGGTTGCCAAGCTCGTTCCTTGTATTTTGATGATTGTGTATGGTGGCCTTCTCCTGAGGACACTAAATCACAAATTAAAAGTGAACCGACGGCGCCTATCAGGAAATTCTACCTTGTACAATCAACGAACGCTGGACACATCGAGAACCACTGTCATGCTCCTCATTGTGCTTGTGCTTTTCCTCATCACAGAGCTTCCACAGGCAATTCTGATTCTGCTGTGCATTTTCTTGCGCAACTTTTTCGACAATGTGTACATCCCTCTTGGAGATACGATGGATATAATTGCACTTATTAACTCCGGAATCGATTTTGTTCTTTACTGTAGTATGAGCCAGGAATTCCGGAAAACATTTCTCCGCGTCTGCTGTTCGATCTCTCGTAAGAGTTCCGGTTCAAGCAAGAATACCATACCTTTCGAAAGTCTACACACTACGCTAATTAGACTGAAGTAATCTGAGGGAGGCTACGATTTGTCCAGCGTACATATATTAACAACATCCATTTTCAGCCTTGACAACGATGAGACACATCACAATGTTATGAAATTCTGACCCCGCTATTATCAGTTTATAACACAGTGATGCAATGTTCCAGAATAAATGTCATTGATATACAATTAAAGGCTCAATACGTACTTGTATATGGCCGTTGTCTCTAAAGTGTATGCAACTTCTCTTGGGTTAACGTCCTTCAGGTTTGATGGTAATTTATTTTTCAAAGATAACCTAAGTATAAATTAGCGAAGATGACATATATTCCCCCAAATATTTGACTAAACAAGCAGATGGCCTTTTTAATTTGATACAGAGACGGCTTGTAACAGCTGTATCATTGATCACGTGATGGAATATGTGGAAGAAGAGAGAAATATTTAGTACGCATGGTTTGACAACAGTAGTATCCTTTTATTGCCTGCTCAGTAAGTAAAAGAACGTGCTTTCTTTACGTTTTCTTTCTTACTTTGTTTTATACACATGAAGTTGCTACAGGTAAATGGAACAAAGTGTCATAAGGTTTAGATACTTTAGCTTCGTACCCAGCCTCTATTATTAAATGTTTTAAAAGCACCTCGCAGTTCTGTTGTTATTGATAATTATCATATTTGTTCTTAAGATTTCTACAGATGGAAACAAAGGTTTTCAGGTTGTGTATATAATGTATAGTCTGACAAATTCCTTATGTCATGAGTGCATACTCGTGAATGCTAAATTTAGCACTTTGTAATTTTCAAACGCGTTATTTTCACAGTATTAATGCCTTTATGAAAAACGAATTTCTTGTCACAAACCGGTTTTATTAAATGTAAAATGGGTAGAAAAGTCAATACTGAACAAAGTTTTTAAACAAGATGTTTTTTATAAGGGATAATTTTCCCTTTCTTTTCTGCAGTCGACGACTTTTCCTATGCGTAGGATCTCGACATACATGTAAGCTCTTCACTCGTGAAAGCAGTAAAAGACTGTACCGTGACGTTGCATATTGTGGTTATGGCGCAAGTTGTCCGTTGGTTGAAAGTGACTCCAAGTTTTCGTAGATGTTAGTAAGTTTGGAGATAATTTAGGTATAGTTTGATTTCATATTAAACATTAATCGCTTTATCAGTCTCCATAGACATCTTGATAAATGTCTAGTCTACGTAACGAATCAAAGTTAACTTCCCGTAATGAACAAAAGTAGATTCTCGGAGCTGATTGCACACATCTGACAGCCTTACAAACTGGTTTCTTTTGTATCTTCACTGTCTGAATTTGTTGTTATTAATTTTTAATAAAATGTTTGTCATATCTGTCTCGTGTATTTGTTCAACAAGTGGGATCGTAATTTAAGTTTAAAATAGTTTGATTCTTTTGTCGTGGGATCTCGCAACCACATAAAATAAAATAAAATAAAATAAAGTAAAATAAAATAATTCACTGATTTATTCAAATTATTGTGATCACGTGCTCTGAATATTTGCTTACTAATTAACAACTCCAAAATTTAAATATAAATAATTTTTACGAAAGGAGGCCTTCCGAAGTGCAATGAGGAAATATTCAAAGTCAGGCGAGTCATACCAGCTGACCCGGTTGTGTAAAAGCTGCAAGAATTGAAATCAGAGAACGTGTCTGTATAAGCTTATTGGGAAAAACGTGTTTATAGGGACACATGAGTTTATTGAGACAAACATTTCAATTGTTTGAGTTGACCTCAATATTCGCCACTATGGGTACGTATGGTAAATCCTATGTTACATTTGTCATTAGGTGTAACATGGGAACGGTATTATAGGGATAAGCGTGTTTTCAGGGACAAACATGTTTATTGATAAAATGGTGAATTAAAAAGGATCGACAGTTTATGGGGACGAACGAAAATGTCAATGTTAAAATAGTGGTGTGGAGAGATAGGGTCGACTGTTTATATGACAAGGGAAAATGTAATGGTAACTTTGTGATTCCTATAGGCCATTTGCATTTTGAAAAAGTATGGGAACGTACGGGAAAAGTAATGTTAACATTTTTAGATAATGTCCAATACACACTTTTTGAGAATTATTCAGCTCCTAATGTTTGATAGCAATCCAAAACACACAGCCCTACCATCCAGCCAAAAGGGCGGGAGTGCTTATATACACATACTGTTACACAAATATACAAATGTACTATCACATCCATTAAACCTTTATCGTTAAATAATTGAATTAACTAGCAGTTTACAGATATCCAGTGACTCGAATAAACTGGCAATACCGAGGCAACCAAGAAAGGAATTCCAAAGGTTAAACAACAACCTCTAACAGTACTACGAAAAACTTTAGATAAAAAAAAGCAAAGACAAAGTAAATAATAATAATTATGTAATGACTAATAACAATGATGGTGTTTCTTTGAAATGTCTCGCCTCTGGTGACGATCATGTGCATATTTCGAGTTTTAAAAGTCACATGTAATTTAGGAAATTTAGAAAACAATATTGACCATGAAATGTACAAACGATCGTATATTTTTATACTCATGCTCGTGGGAACTGCTATGGCATAGTTATATAAACAGTTTAATTATCTCTAATTCTTCAAGTTTCTTTGCTTATACATTTGATCACAAATGCAAGTTGTAAAACCAACCAATGCCAGAACAAGCAATGAAATGTGTTTCGCGAGGAAAGATATAACCTTCCAGTACTATTATGCAACCAGCCTATCAAACTACAAATACTACCGGTTTTGCTCTTGTGTCCGAGTCAAACTATTAACTGGATAACGTTTTTGAAGCCTTTTTTGATCATATCAGAATTTGTTTGGCTTGAATCCGATTCAGTTGATGGAAATTTGCAGGACAGAAATAGAAGGAGCGAGAATCAGATCAAGGGCAAAATGGACTAAAGAAGCATAACCGGTATCAAAATATGTCAGTAATTTTGGAAACTAGATACTACATCACTAAATACAAAAGAGTGATGCCTAATCGGATAGTACATAAACAAGTAATTTAACAGAAGTTATATTCTTATCAACAGGTGGAGCCATTTGATTTCGAATCTTTCCTTAACTACATGGATATTCTTAAATTAGAGAGTGCAAACAAAGAATGTCTGAAAGGGCTTGTACCTGTAACTCAAACAAATGCAAGTCTAAAATACATTATCAAATAATTAAACACCGGATAAGATAGGTTTACAAGGGATATATTGGGGAAAATATTCGCACCCTATATGATCTCACATTTTATACAAAGCAAATATCATATACCTAGTCTTATTCTCTGAATAGGCTTTGACATATCTTTTGATTCGGTTGCATAACCTTTCATTGGTAGAGTATTATACTTTTTAAATTTTGTAGGAGACTTTAAAACCTGGATAAAGCTGTTTTGCAAAACTAATAAAGAATGTATTATTATAAACGAACAATACTCATCGTGGTTTAACATTAGATGATGTTGCAGGCAAGGTGAGAACCTTTCCCCATATATTTTTTTCTGTGTGCAGATATATTTGCCCACATGATCGGGAAATATTACAACATTAAAGGCATGAAAAGAAATCATAAAAAATATCTTATTTCACAGTTTACAGATGTTATCAAGTTTTGTTCATTCTGATGAAGCTTTATGTCACCCTTTGGTCTGTAATATTTCACTGATTCATCACTCTTGATGCTCTGAAAAGTCCTTGAAATAAGAACTTAATCTCATTTATCAACTCTGTAAATTATCAGGCCTTGTATAAATACCGACAAATCAAAATCAGTCTGGAATGGAAGTAGAGCAGGTAGCAACTTTAAATAGTACTCCTAATACGATTTAGATTATGGTTAATCTTAATATATTTACCATGGCATACAATGTTCTTCATAGCTTAATAATGTAGTTAAATTAATCTATGATATGAAAATTATGGAAATTAAAAATCATCTTCTGAAGTGGTGAAAAGAATCACTTACCTAAAGATCACTAACCCCTTTGAAAATTATAAAACTTTGGTATTATCAACACTTTACCTTCTGCAAATGAGCTTACTCAATCCTCTTCATAGTGTGCTTTAGGAACTAGATTCTCATTTTTTAAGTTTGTTTGGAGTGGTGTAAGAGACAAATTGAAAACTAATAATTATTAACGACTAACATACGGTTCGTCTTAAAACAGCTGATATTAATATGTCTGTGGATTGTATTAAGATAGCCAGGATCAGAAGAATGGTTACTTTTCAGCTCAAATGAAAATATAAATATTTTACTTGCTCTTCTCCAAAACATAGAATTATGATTCCTATTTGGATTAGACTTTCCTAAAGTAGTTAATTATATATATATATATATATATATATATATATATATATATATATATATATATATATTCAACTTACCTAAAACTGTATAAGCTTACTGTTGTAAACTAAGAAGAATTCTTTCAAACAGAAATATGGAGGAATACTTATATCGTTATCGGAAATTCTTCTGTAATGTATAACACTGGAGTGAAAAGTCATCTTCTATAAATAACCTTTTAAATGAAGATAGTTCATGGATCAGTCTTGAGCAGTTTCGTAATAAGTTTGGTTTCCATTTAAATTTCCTAGAATTTCACATGCTTGTATATGCCTGTTGTGTATATTTATAATTTCTGTAAATTTTATTCATGACTAAATTGTATTGATTATCTTTAGTTGAAATTCATACGTTCATAGGTTCTATTTTAAGATATTAAGAACGAAAATTGCATAGAATTTGTAAATAAATGCTTATGTACATATTTACAGTTACTAATAAAAAATTATTAGTAAATATGTTAACAAATGTCGGACTCTTTCCAATTGGACAGGTCAGTCTGGTGATATCTTCAAAGAATTAAGTTAATTCCCATTGGATGGGTTCTTTCACGATGTTGGAGATTTGCGATTTGCCACGAAGGTGTATTGACAAAATGCGTGTTGTATCCTTTCACCATTGTTTAAGTTCCTCTTAAATTTTAGTTTATTATTTAATAGTTAAATTGTTTGTTAGTTTTTAAAAAACTTTTATTTTGCTTCTTTCTATTACTTGGTTTGTGTGCAGAGTCGTTAAAGTGCCATGAAGACCAAAAGAAGCACATTTGATGTAAATATCAATTCTAATATATACAATACCCACCTGTGAACCCATCTGTATCAATTACAGTCATAAATATAAAAGGCTGTAGTGGAATTTACAAAACACGACTGTTCCAATATTCATGAGCCAGCCTCAGTTGCAACATGGATTACGTATTCGACAACTTAAATGACAACGAATGGAATGAATTTTATTTTAATTACTCCACAAAGTCATAAGAAGTCCTACACTAAAATAGTTTCAAACGAAGATCTTATACAGAATTTTGACAATAAATAATTTTTTGAAAATCCATTTGAAACATTTCAAGTAATTTGTATTCTCTTTCTCTCTCATCACATAGTCCATGAGAGTGTCTAAAAGCAGAACAAATCTTGACTAGGTTCATAGGTTGACTACGTTCAAAGAGTGGATAAATGGCGAGTGTTATGATCTCTGTAACTTGTATGTATGAAAGAAAAATGAATTTGAATTTCTGCTTTGCATAATAGATTCAAAACTAATATGCTTAGGTTAAATTATTCATATTACATTTGTAATTACATATTTATAACTGTATATTAAAGATGAATTAAAACTAAGTCGAATTTTAAAAATAACTGAAAATACACTCTCTGTCAGAGAAGAAATTTGCATACACAAACTGCACATTGGTAAATTTTGCTGGTACATCAACACTTCCAGGGTTCGATTTATTTTGGAATACCATTAATTTTTTTCAAGCTTTAATCATTTGGACTTGTGTTAGAAATTCTAGGATTATTTGGGATTTAATTCCCAATACCGTAAGTTCTTATTACTTTTTTCACTTTCTACTTTATGTAAATAAATTATTTGTTGAATTCTATAAACTTGTTGGTTCTGGCGCGCAAGTAATGGGATACAATCTCCCAAGCTATTGTCAAAAAAAATTGAGCAAAAACTATAGGCGAATTATAAAATAACTCCAGCATGTTCGATTTGGTTCGATATCAACGGACAAAATCTCTTCGCATTAGAGTTGGGATTATACACGATGACCGGTTTCATTGGAATACATTTGGGTCGACATCATGTTGCAAGATATCATATTCAGACTTGCAGGCCAATTTCATTTTTATTTTAAAATTCATATTATTGCAACACAAATGTAAGACTAGTCTTTTAATGGACTCAGTTAATTCTAATACATAAGCTAGATTTTATTCTCATGATTAGATTCCACTGCATGCCTATGAGGAGATAAAATGGAGGCAACAGGAAAAAAACAACAACAAATCAGATAAATTTTTCCCTTGTGTAAGAGGTTCAACGGAATTGGGACGCAATCAATGCACAGGCGTATCCCTTGGTAAACGTGAACTATGTTGCAGAATATGCCATTTTGAATATTGTAAATCACATTTGCTCGCGTTGCGTGTTGTCCAGAGTTATTGACCTTGCCTTACATGTGCTATCGAGTGAATCTCTTTGCCGACCATGCAGATTTGTTTGCATGTATCCCACTCGCCTGCAAAGACACTCTAACATAAATGAGAAACCAATTGTTGTAGAAAACCCCGAAGACGTAGATGCTGTTGAAAAATATACCGAAGTCAATGATATAATAGAAAGGATTGATCCGATTGCAGTTTCTGATCCGGGCAAAATAAAATTATTTTTAAAATGTGTGGAATGAATAAGTAATTACACCAGGGTTTTCCATTATGTACCAACATGCAGACCGTGAATCAGCTCAAGCAAATATCGCGAGAACGATGTTATAAGGTTTCCAAGAGGTATGAGAGAAACCTACAGTATTAGGACTTTCTCCAGAGGCGACGCGTCCAACTCTGAAGCAGCTACACACAACGACAGCACAGTTAGCTTCCTGCACGAGCCAGGCGAGCTGAAATTGAACGCATGGTTTTCGACGAACTAGAACGTGGCCGCCATATTACAACTACTTTTGCTGCTAAGGCTGCTGTACATGCACTCTAACTTTAAGTGCCATAATTTACATTTAAAAAACTCTTTCGTGACTTGGATGACTTTCGGGCGTTTATAACAAACAGGTAAAGACGCTATAATACTTCTTTACGATACTGTAGTGCACGCGGACACCCTCTCTTAAGATGGCGAAAGTTATCCATGTGCAATTGATTAACCCCAATTCACCAGACAGTGATGCGTTTAACATCGCAACCGGTGGATTCGTGATAGTGCGCGTGTAATCTTAAATCGCAAGGACGAGACCACCAGTGATGAAATTGATTAAACTGCTCTCGAGATTTGGTAAGCCAGGTCAAGACGAGACCACCAGTGATGAAACTGATAAAGCTGTTGCTACAATACTCAATATCCGAGATAGATGCGCGTAATTTCAACTGCATATTTCCCAATTAAGGCCTTTCCGTGGGGCAAATTATATTACAACGCCAGCATATATTCAACAGTCAGAATTGATTATTGTAGAAAACAGATGTATGATTTTGTCTGCGTTGTATTCCGCGGGAGACAATGCAGATCAGACGCGGAAATACGTACAGTAGGTGGGTGAACTCTGGTTAGGAAACAAACATTTCCTGTATATGTCTCTAAGACGTTATTTGAAGAATTTGAAGAACTCAGCTCTGGTATCGCCTATGTTTTAGCCGATTGAACTATCCCCACATATTCGAAGCAAAGATTCATATGGGCGGACTCATGTTCTTTCTTATTGTTGAGCAATAGTGGTGCGGTATCATTATGTGTGGATATAAGATTTTCCCCGGATGTTATACTAGCATAGTAAGTACAATGGTACAAAGTTGCAAACGAGACGTTGTATGCATGTATATAGCACACAACAGCTGCTTGCCGGCCATAACATTTACTGCGGTGGAATCAGTGATACGCTGCACTGTACAATCATGCCAGAACACCGCAAGAATATTTTGAAATTGACTGCTGTGCAGCAAAAAAAAAAAATGTTCCTTATGTCATTTACATAAAATTGGAATGCATGTACGGTCCCGAGGAAGCTTAGACTCCATACATCATCCACAACGTTCATTTGAATACAATACAAATAGTTGAACAAACCCCATTTGGGTGTCGCTACACTATAATCAAATGCGGAGCGACTGCGCCACCAATGTTGTATCTAGGTCGACTCAGTTTGGTGTTTCTTAAATCGATCGTGGACATGATTACAGCTCAGGATGCTGGATCTGTGATGGTGCTTTGAGTTCCACCGACGGTTATGTGACTGGAAGTGCCATAGCACGCGATCACTGTCACATTACTGTTACGTACAGATCGTGCAATTTACATATACAAACATTTGCCGCCGAAATTAAAACGCCTCTGCTGCGTCATAACCTGGTTGGGTATGATGACACGTGATCATGCAAGGGGCCGCAGCAGCAGTGAATTACTAATAACATGAAACAGTACATAATATTGAGGCTCTGGCAGCTGTAGTTCATTAATTCGCTTCAGTTCCCGAATTCCAGTTTGGACAAATTTGTGAGCAATGATCGTTCTATTATCACTCGCTGATTAAGTGGTGCTGTTGATAAACCGGAAAAGTTGGATTCCTCAGTCGTCAAGGAATCTATCCCTACGATAACATGAGCGAATGGGACAAATTTACTGAATCTCATTTGCCACACATCGAGGACTTCCACTAGCCTCTGTTTCTTGACAGGATTTCCGCAAACGATTGCATGCACTTGATCAATGTCTGGTCCGCGTTTGGTGTTCAAAATCGCAATGACTACCATGATCTGTATTTGAAAACAGATGTATTTCTGTGCTCAGATGTGTTTGAGACTTTCCGCGATACCGTCATGCATGTGTACAGGCTTGAATCACGCGCACTACAACTTGTCGTCACAGGAAATGTTCTGTGACGCTTTTTTGTATGCAACCAAGATCGATTTAGAGTTGCTCACTGATGTTGACCATTTGTATTCATGGCGGAATTTCTATGGCTAAGAGCGTGCGAACAATTTGCTCGTGATAGGACTGAACCTCGTTCTCCTAAATAGTTGCATCATGTATCCTAACCAACAGTCTGTATTGCTAGGCGATGATGAAACCAATCCCAAAAGGCGAGTTTCTTGAACCAATCGCGCAGATGTAAGCATAAACAAGCACGTACACGAGTACGAGAACAACATCGATATCGGATACTTCTTTCGCATTGGTGTATACCGATGCACAAAGGTGACATTTTTCCCCGCTAGGCGATGTATATTATCTTATGGAGTCACTGTTTACGCATACTAAAACCACGCGATTATGAATCGCTTTGAGGTCAGAATAAATCTTGGAGACAGCACTGTATCCCCAAGAACACCTTGAAATTCCTGACCCCAAAATGTTCTATTTGGTGGAACGCCACTCGTTCGCCAGAAGGAGCCAAATGGTAATGTGCTGGCTGTCCTTGCATATAAATCCGGTCAGAGATCGTACATGTATCGATGGACATTACTGGGTCTGTGGTACAACGTTTCGGGCCTTCTAACTCCCACGGTGCATACAGATACCAATCGAAATTGTTTCCGAGTAGGGCTAACATGTGTGGTTGTAAAATTGTTTTGTATGCAATTTGAGAAATTCTTTGCACAGGTCCACCGGCAATAGCCGTGGTCATTATTTTACAGATGAAAGTTTATACGCGTCTACGACACTTGCTGAATCTTCAAACGAGAGTGGATCACCTATCTTGTATCTTCTGGCAACATCTACATTAGTTGACGCGAATTTGCATGTCTGTCTGTGTACTCGATTATGTGGTAAAAACAAACGATCAACCAGATTAACTTCGTCTGAGGTTCTCACATCAAATCTTCCACGGGAAACCTTTCTTGGCACGGGTAGATGCATCTACTATAATGCATGTTTTGCCAATCCTTCTTGAGCGGCCCTGTGGTCGACATTTGTCGCGCACTCTAACTTTTCAACGGCAGCATCATTCTTCCAATAACCTACTGTCACTTTGTGGCTCAGTGGCCATATTTGTTTTCTATATTACAGTGTTACTTCGACGTGCAATCGTAATCTTTTACCTCCTTTGATTATCCATCTGGCAATTATTTCTCCGACACCTGACCCCTGCAATCACATCCAAATCATGAGTGAGATCTATATCGGCACTTTGACGCCCTCGGATATCGGATATCACTTGACACCTCATTCGCTAGATCATATTAGTAACATGCAGCATCCACGTGGTTTATAGGTTCTTACAGGCTTCGGTCGATTGTTACAATAAAGACGTATATCCAGCTATGTCATATAATTGTATCCCGGGATATGGTTTTCGCAAGGGTATTTGCTCCACGGAGGTCCAGTAGCTTTGTGGAAGCAGCAGCGAAATCACCGCCTATCTTTTTAGACCATACGTGTCTATAGCGGATGGAGATTGGAAGTTACACAAACGTAAACTCTTTGATCCGCACCAGACGCAAGTACGTGTTTGAAGCAGAGTTGGATTCGCATTATGAATTTTAATGCGATATCAACACATTATGAAAGCTTGATCGAATTTAACACTAAGTTATATTTTAACGTGTCATAACTAAAGAGAAAAATCAAAAATGCTTTTACTGTCATTCACTTAACAGCGCAGGCAAGGCCCAGACCACACTAAGATGGTAGCATGTTTCGAAACTCAGTTCGCGCGTTGAGCCCACGGAAGAAAGTTTGCTTTACTTCACAGACCATCAAGTACACCTGAAGATATAGTCGTATATGTACTAGCATCGAAAAATTGACACATGACTGCGAATTTCCCTGTCCGATTCCATTTCTCGTTGGAACACCTCGAGATGTTCAAGCAGCCTTTGGTCGACATGTACTTTCCTCCACGTGTTACTGATCTGGTTGGTCCCCGCACTATTCTTAATAACATATGCATTGCTGTGATCTTCTTTGATAAGACTCTGTTGTTTGTGGCACAGGTAACCGAATGAGGGTCATTGGCGCGCCTATAGAAAATTCATTGTAGAAAATTCAATCGAACAGCATAATTAAAAATAATGTTCTATCACGAACTGAAGGCTGGCGCATTACGATACGATTACTTGTTTTCTGTAATTATCCACGTGTGGCTAACCCATACACAACTTAATCAGGTTAATGCTGCCAAACAAAAGAACGGTGACGTTAAAGCTATCCAAGTCAGAAGCACACATGCAAAAGACCGTTGGAATATTTCCATTCATCAAAATCGTCCAAATGTTGTTAGCTGCTTAGACTGCAACGTTTGCAAAACAGGTCGCGTTAGGGGCCTTTGGAACTGCATCCGGCATGACTCTGATAAAGGCGGTTAGTGGTAAAAGGAACGATCTTTCGAATAATTAAGACATGGTCCTCGGTTGTCAAGGACAACTCGCAGAATATCCTCAAGTAGATGTCTCCAACTGCCCGATACGACTCTGAAAGCGCCTCATCGTTGGCAACCACCAAAAAGTGCGTCCATTCACTCATTTTAATTTAACTTGCGTCGACGATTCTCCGCACGAGGGAACCTGGTACTCATTAGGTGTCATACTTCGTAACGCCTCAGCATCTTTTGTTATTGGATTCGTACCGGCTTGTACCACCGCTTGATATTGTTGATTATATGGACAACAACGAATGTTTTATTCGACGCTTCTGCTGTAAACTCGGTTGGGCGGCACCATATGTGAACAAACTGTTGTTGATGCAGTGTGTGCACTTGAGATTTCACTGACCCTTTTGATTTTACATTGTCACTTAGAAAGTACGTTTAATTATATATGAAATTCCTATTAACATTTCCGGAAGGTTCAGAGCAGTGCGATCAAGATATGGATCTGACCATTTTTGACACCAAAGCGGATCCTGAGTTGTTTAGCAGTCGATACGTTGTTGACCTCGACCCGTGCAAGCTTGTTATTTTCAAGATCAAACTGAAAAACTTAAAACGTCTAAGATGGGCAGGAACAATTTTCTTTTGTAGCGAAGAACTTTGCTGAAATCTTCGAGAACCAGGCAAGCAGATACTCTGGCATGTCGGTGGCCTTTATCAAGGACACATTGATGTTTTTGAGGCTGCGACAAAAGAGTTCGTGAATGCAAAGATTGTAGAGGCGCTCTCACGAACACACTTAATAACAGCATGGGGATCGATTAACAAAATATTAGCTCCGGAGGAAGATATACCCAGCCTTGACATATATATGGTTTATTTATAGTTAATGTTGTTATGAGGTGGGATTTTGCTCACACTAAACCTCACATCTTAACGCTGGATCATATTTATTTGATTTTCATAGCATTTCATCGCTGTAGGGACGTACTACGAATATTGATAAATGATTTCCAGCGTTATAAACTATCTATAGTAGGTGATAATTTTGAAACATCTTGTACATATTCAATATCAGTAATAGTATTTGCCCGAGATAAAATACATTTCCTGGATTCGACATTATATTCAGAGATCTGGAATTGTAAAATGTTATGAAAAGGAATAACACGAGTTTAAGCTATACATACTAGTATTACAAACTGATCATCAGCCCTGCTAATGGAAAATGTGTTAGAAGTCTCGACAGTAATTCTTTTGAGATTAGTAAAAGAAAAAACATAATTTCCTATTTTTATGACGGTGTTTTGTTGTACGTCAGCTTTCTGATAGCTGGGGTACACTTGACTAGATCTTATCTAACTTTGGTTATCTGAGTTAACATCATTACTTTCCTTGTTATCGTTAAGCCATTACTGTGAATTCAGTCTTTAACTAACAGGTTCTGCAAAAGTTTCACGTTGGGTTTCTGTTTATGTAGCAGCAATATCGGCACATGTCAATATTGTACGCAACAACAATAGCTATTCTGTCCATTATTTAAGATAGATATTTTCCTTTATATCAAGTCATCCTGCAGAAACAACAGTCACATACTCCACAGCGTCACGTGAATTACTTAAACACACCAAAGACAAAGCATAGTACAAGATCGACTCATTCAACTTGCAATGATGAAAGAAACCGCTACCATGTAATGGTGTATTGGAAAAAGACAAACATTCGTGAAATTTGTTTCTTTAAGGATGTATTCCGAGAGCTTAGCAGCATTAAACGTCATTAATTAATCAGTTAATGAGTATCGGATACATGTGAATTAGTGTGGCCTTTAACAGACAACAATCGTTCAACAAAGCACCAATTTGACTATTAAATGTTTGTCGCTAGGAAATATATATAATGTCATTGCAATTGTAACATTTCTATTTTAATAAATATATTTTATAATTATATTTTTCGGTGGCCCTCCGGCCATTCAGATTGCGTACAATAGTTGCTAGGCATTATTTGATTTTGTCCAAGGAGATATGTAGATTCTCACGAATTACTGGGTTCATCAGGAAAGAATCTCTTCTCTCCAAGCTGTTATGTAGGCGATTTTGAGATGACTTATGGCTAATTCGTTGTCTAAGACGTCTGATTCCGACCCACGGCTTATCAAATCATGCAGGTGGATTACCAATATTAGTCATCGGTTGAATAAATCAAGAGATGGTGAAATCAAGTTGGTTACTTATTCCTTATTCCTGATTACATAAGGTAAAGTAAAAAGTTAATTAAGCCTGATTAATATATGCAAAATTACATTTGTGCCCTTTCTCGGGCATTCGTAGTTTGTGGTCCACTTACACTCGTGAATAAGCTGAGACGAAGAAAAATCAGTGCCCTTCTGTTATTATCCTGGATAAACTAACATAGGGTACATTTTCAGACTAGTAATCGGAACCCGAGTTCCGTAATTTTTTATATAAACCATTACCACACAATTCAAGCAAATCTCCTCAAGATTTGGTAAGAATTCCTTAATAGTCATCGAGAAGAGAGTCTATTCTCTTAAATTATTTTGTCTATACGTTATGACTGTCGTTAAATTACACTAATATCTTTATATATTTTTGAAATTGTATTGATTCCATGCTTGTTAATTTGTTTGCCGCGTCGTTAGGTCCTTTATGTCGCCAATCATCTGGTGACACATTCTTTCACCAATCAGTTGGCACTTTTATGGACTGAGCATCTAATGTAATAAAACATATTAATGTTCTGGTTTGGCTAATTATGTCTATGGTAACAAAAATTTACATTTCATGAGACTTCTTTGTTAAATACAATTGTTAAGTTAAATTGTATCGACCGTTAGTGACATTCCTTTTATCTTACTGGGAGACATTCTCAACTTACAAGAGAAGAAACTACTGACACTCACTCACTTATCTCTCTTTGTGCTGCGGGCGGCACTTACGGTTTCGATGAGAGATTGCCACTGCGTACGGTTTGCAACTATTTGTGTGTTGGTGTTTCATGGCAGGCCACACTCCTTTATTTTCTTCTGTATAGTCCTCTTCCATGTTGCTTTGGCCAACTTCTCTTTCTTCTTTGTCCGAGTCCCAGCCAAGGGCAGTCATGAGCGGAACATTCAGTGACATCCAACATACACTCTTTCATGGCGTTTGACAGAAGTGTGCTAACATTTTGTTGCGTGAACGATACAATTGTCCAGCTTTGCTCTGGAAATTATTTAAAACGTGAATAAATACTTAACTCAGATAGTCAAATCTTTTCACTCGCTCATGGTATTAGGTAAAGTTTATGATAATACAATAAAAAGGAGTGATTTAATTTACAATATCAATGCAATTATCTGTAAATGTGACTTTTCCTGAACTTTCACTGATACATCATTATGTGTTGGCATTTGTGTTTATTATTAGGAATCTTCCACGAAAACTGAATCAACTATCGATATTGAGATGCTGTCAGGGACACCCCCACGCACCCCATCACCTCCCACAGTAACTATCTCACGTTCTCCTGCACTTATTTGACGCTCAAGAAACCTGAACGTGTCAGTTGAAGAAATTCATGACAGAAACAATATCTTTGTTTGCCAGCTAGATTGTACCTTAAGAGGATTTGCTTACTATTCTTGCGTATGGTCGATACGACTTACTGCATAATTAACTTTAGATTTAAAACAGACAAAATTCGAGCTTTTTTACATTCTATAGTCTTGATCTCATCCAACGTTTTTAAAATAATATATTAAATTATTTAAACACTTTGGAGAAAAATTTTAAGTAAAGAACTTTTTCTACCAATTTCTAAGTTTATGAACTAATTATTTTGTTTAAATATTTTGAATGAAAAAGTTATCGCCAAAACGTCAAATGTTCAGTATGTTAGTCAAGCTTGAATTTTCATGTCTCCAAGTTTGAAACCAAACAATATGACTTACGACCCCCTAAACAACACCAACAACAACAATAAAACGACAGTTGGTTCATCTCTGAGCAAAGTGACCCCCTCCCTTTGAGCTAACGAATGCGACTTGAGAAGGGTAGAGGGATTTAGATTAAGGGGTTTATTGTTTTCCAAAATATTAGGTGATCAAAATCAAAGAGAAATCTTATATAACAAGGTACAGTGCAAAAGTCTCTGAAACAAATGGTAGAACTAGCTTGAGACTACAACGTAACCTATTAGCTGCAATATGTCATAACTCGCTTTAGATGATAACGTAACCTATTAGCATTAAAATGTCAGAACTAGCCTTAGGCTACGACGTAACCTATAAGCATCAATATTTCAGAATTAACTTTTAGACTACAATGTAATCTATTGACATCAACACTTTAGAACTAGCTTATTACTACTAGTTACAGTATCGGTTTTATTTTTAACTGAACTTTGACCAATAGAGCACGAGCTGCTCTAGGGGTCTGGACTTAGGGCACGAGATGACTTCCTGCACAAATCAGGCTGTCGCACCGTTAGCCACATGACGTCTGCTCTGATAATTGTAAAACCGTTTTTAAGTTTTTGATACGGTGTTGACTGCTTGGGTTTTAACGGCATATATATTTGGACAATGGCTAAGGGGCAAGAGAGCAAAGCCCTTCGTTGTTCAATATTCGCGTAAATTGGAGTGCAAGTTTAGTTTAAAGGTAGTGCAGTACACTTGCAAAGTTTGACTTTGGGAGAAACTGGGGGCGTCTTTATTCAAGCATATCATTTTTGACTTAATGATAACTGCTTATTTTTCTTTATTTTCTCCTTTTACTGCCAGATATCCATCGAGCTGTCTACAGAAACCTTCATCCGACAGTTTACTTTTGGCTTTAGCGATCTAAAATCTCTTGTTGACTACACTTAACTCAGCACCCATTCGTTATTCTCCGCCAAGGGCAGTATTCGCTCGTGCCATATTTTGTTTTCTTTATATGCTGATGAACTCTGACGGACTACGCATTCAGTCTTGACATAACAGTGTGTGTGTGTGTGTGTCTTTGTGTATGACACCATTTAGAAGATGTTTCAAATTTTCAAAGTGATACCCCCATCCTAAATTAGTGTAAGACAAACCTTCATTCCAATTTTGATGCATACTCTTAAGTGAACAAAGTGATGAATGTAGGAAAAATTCTAAGCGTAACAAAATTAAGAACATAATAAACTCCATTGTCTTTATTTAATTTTATCTAATTGTCTGTAAGATTGAGCGACTTGTCTAATTAGTATAGTCATTGGTCTGTAATAATGAGCGACTTGTCTAATTAGTATAGTCATTGGTCTGTAATAATGAGCGACTTGTCTAATTAGTATAGTCATTGGTCTGTAATAATGGGAGACTTGTCTAATTAGTAGAGTAACTGGTCTGTAATAATGTGCGCCTTGTCTAATTAGTATAGTCATTCCAAACATAGATCTTCAATTTTTTTTAAAAATAGATAGTTTGGTTCACCTTCATACTCAGTAGTGGACGTAAATCATTTACAGCAACGTCTGACGTAGATTTCTTTATCATGCCCTTTCAGCTGTGTATATTAAATTCCTGAAGGAGTTCGTAAAATATATATTCGGTTTTATTATTCACATGTTGTTAATATAGTTACATAATTAAGTGCCGAAATAGTACGAAACCTGGAAAATGCATTATTATAAAGCACCTTTTTGAAAAGACAATCATGTATGTAAGTGTGTACACGATAGTGCTATCTCCCAGAGAAAACCGTTCCAGGGACAATTCGTTGTTGCTGTAGCCGCGGTTTTGCTCTTGCTTTGTTGTTTTTTTGTGTGCACACATTCAAGCAAAACGCTGCTGAATTGATATTTCATGTTTTTGTATACTTTGCAGACACGATAAGTGTTCCCCACGGGCCAAGTTTCAAAGCTCTGATAGATGTATATAAATTTAGTCTAAAATTCCGTTTGATATTATTATGTAAGACTGAGCATCTTACTGCTTTCTCGTGCAAGCTGGACGAATATTAATTCCATTTGTATTTCATGACTGACATACCTACTGTTTGCTATTATTTTCCAATATGTTTGTGCTTATAAAACTTACGTGCAAAAGTTATTCTTGTATGCAGGCTTAATGGACGTCTAAACACAGAAAATTTAAAAGCTATATTGCATTTTATCACAAGCGTGCCATTAAGAGATTATAAAAGAATGTTGAGTCATATCAGACTTGTTCTATAAATCGTGTTTCGTGTACATGCATAAATCGTGTTTTGTGTACATGCATAACATATCATCAGAGTCCTAATAAGTTAAAGCAAAATCGTGGCTACTCTTGAAAAGGCTGGAACAGTCTAGACTTCAATGGACAGCGATATGACTGAATTTTTTTTAAAGCTATGTTGAAAATCCAAATCACACACACGCACAGACACACACACGGACACACAAGCACACGCACACACACAAACGCGAGCACACACACATAACCACATAGGCCATCGGATCGGTCGTGTGTATGTATGTATGTATGTATGTATGTATGTATGTATGTATTGTTACGTATCGGCTCGTTTAAAGTAACAAAACTAAAGAGTGGAGACAACAAGCTTTGTAAGTTTTAACAAAAATAATTTATTTCCCTAGAAAACACGGTGAAAAGGTGAAAATATGAAATAGGACTTACAGTTTGCGAAGAAAATCCAAACATTTATCCTAGAATTGTGAAAAATATGTAAGTCCTATCAATAACAGTTCTAACTGAATCTAGTTTGAATCTCAATTCCGTTCTAAGATGGTGGATGATGACGTCATATGAAGTCTTTACACAAATGTCCAGAATTTCACGTTGAACCACAATTCGTACTGTTCTGTTCCAATTTAGAATCAATTTCACTAAATGTCTTTGTCCAAAGCCACATGTGTTGTTCTGCAGGGAAAATAATTATTATTTAAAAGGTAGATGAACTCCTATAGCTGTCATCTATAACAAGAAACATCTTGAGCTCTACAGATGTAAAGATAAAAACAAACTCTTTCCAGCACAAGATAAATAATACCTTCTTCTCAAGGTATAAAAACGACTCAACCAGGTGTTACAATATGACTCTGACTATTTCACAGGGAACTGAGTGTTTAAACACCGACCTAAAACGTCATTTCATGCACACGCACGAAGAACGCGTGGTTATTTCGCAATAAACAATCGCAGTACACGATGTAAACACATATAATTAGAAATGACCTCGGCCACAACCAATCGTTTATGCCGGCAGTTTATCGACCCGGCAATCTAAACAAAAAACTTACGAAAGCCGAGTCATATTTACGTTCTAAATAAACACGACGTTTCTTTCAAAATATCAGACCCTGTGAACATAATCATCTTCATAATAATATACAATAATACAAAAATGAAACAAAAAGAATTCAAACTTTAACACACAAGTAATTAAACTACATGGTTGTAACAGTATGTATGTATGTATGTATGTATGTATGTATGTTCGATCAGGTACTAGCACGGCCAGTAAAAATATATTGATACACAGATGGACATTTGATCATTAAATACAGATATATATATAGATACAGACGTTTGGGTGGAGATACATTCATGCATATATAGACAGAACTATGGTACGTTGGCTGAAGTATATTTAATTTTCATTTTTACAAGCTCTTGAATCACTGTGTATTCTCTTTTTTCAGAGCTTAATTCCCGTATTTCTTCTCACGAAGGCCGCCCGTTTTTGCCATTGCTGCTGCCAAAACTTGGCTCAATTCAGGAGATACTAGCTGACAAAATATGATTCAAACAGAAGCATAATATTCATCTCGTAACGTTGATCTGATTCAAGGAGAACTTTGAACAACATTCGGTTTTCTAAAGCCAAAGGATACCTCAGATTTCGCTGTGGATTATATTTGACATTCATTAAGACCCTTCAGATTTTATCCAATAGAATATCTTACGATGGAGGGAGATTTTGAAAGTGAGACCCTGAGAACATTAAGTTCGAGGCATGCCTAATGGCAGGGATATATGAGTTTAGTCGTATGTGTCTTAGGAGTACCTTTGAACTGGATTAATATTTTAGTATTGACAAGGAAACACATGCAGACACCTATCAACTGCATTCTTACTTGGTTAGCCGTATCAGACATGTTGACTATGATATCTTACATCCCTTTCGCAATTCACTTCTATTGTGAACACAATGCAAATACAATATCAGCGGAAAAAATAGTCGGAGATGGATGCAGTTTCTGTTAGTTTACTTGAATTTCTCCGTTACAACACACACCATTTCCATATGGCTTGGAGTGGCCTTGGCTACCGACATATACAATCACCAGCGAAGGGAAACCTAACGCGCATGCGTCGATTGATTCGCGCAAGACTGGTTGCGTGCGCAATTTACATCGGTTCAATTATTTTAATGATACCAAACTATGTGTCCTATAATTTAATGGAAACAAGACATAGAAATACCACTTTAGTTGTTTTTGAAGGTTGGAAATTGGGCACCCCCGGATGTTAAACCAGTGGTTTTGTTGAATCTTGTGCTCTATAATGTGGTTGCTAAGCTCGCTCCTTGTATTTTGATGACTGTGTATGGCGGCCTTCTCCCGAGGACACTAAATCACAAATTAAAAGTGTGCCAGGAAATTCTACCTTGTACAATCAACGTACGCTGGACACATCGAGAACCACCATCATGCTCCTCATTGTGCTTGTGCTTTTCCTCATCACAGAGCTTCCACAGGCAATTCTGATTCTGCTGTGCATTTTCTTGCGCAACTTTTTCGACAATGTGTACATCCTTCTTGGAGATACGATGGATATAATCACACTTATTAACTCCAGAATCGATTTTGTTCTTTACTGCAGTATGAGCCAGGAATTCCAGAACATATTTCTCCGGTTCTGCTGTTTCGGTCTCTCGTAAGAGTTCCGGTTCAAGCAAGAACACCATACCTTTCGAAAGTCTACACACTACGCTAATTAGACTGAAGTAATCTGAGGGAGGCTACGATCTGGCCAGCGTACGTAGATTAACGACGTTCTTTTTCAGCCTTGACAATGCTGAGACACATCACAATGTTATGAAATTCTGACCCCGCTATTATCAGTTTATAACACAATGATGCAGTCCTGTGACATAATCTCTAGTGAAGACCAGACACAAATATTTGCCCACTATTTTGGTATATTACACTACATACATTGTTAGAGACTGCATTGTGAGTTATCGAAATGTCAAACCTGGGACCCTTTTTCATTATGGAAGCTGATGTGAGGGTCTACTAAAATGTATAGGATTTGTTCAGGACTAGGACAAATAAATATGTATGAAAAAATGATATCTTAGACAGAAATGAAACGCTCAAAGTGATGTTCCAGAATAAATGTCATTGATATACAATTAAAAGCTCGAGACATACTTGTGTATGGCCCGTTGTCTCTAAAGCAACTTCTCTTGGGTCGACGTTCTTCATTTTTGATGGTAAATTCATTTTTCAAAGATAAGTATAAATCAGCGAAGATGACATGTATTAGCTCAAATTTTGACTAAACAAGCAGATGGTCTTTTTAATTTGTTACAGAGGCGGATTCTAATAGCTGTATCATTGATCACGTGATGGTATATGTGGCAGGAGAGGGAAATAGTTAGCACGCATGGTTTCACAGCAGTGGTATCCATTAGATGCTCTTCTCATGAAGTAAATGTTAGTAAGTTTGGAGATAATTTAGGTATTTGATTTCACATTAAACATTTATCGTTTTATCAGTCTCCTTAGAGATCTTGGCAAATGTCTAATCTACGTAACAAATAAAAGTTAACTTACCTTAATGAACAAAAGTAGCTTCTCGGAGCTGGTTGCATACATGTGACTACCTTACAAACTGGTTTCCCTTGTATCTTCACTGTCTGAATTCATTATTATTATAGGATTAAATGATCATGGCTGGGTATTTATCGATGTGTAAATTTTACCTAATCACTCACAAAGTAAATAAAGTCCGAGGGATTTTGTGTAAACTTTGTGAGTGATTAGGTAAAAATTTACACATCGAAAAATACCCAACCATGATAATTTAATCCTTATAATTCCAATTTACCTCCTTTCTAACATCAGATCAGCAGATTTAATCAACAAAACATTCACTTTTATCTACATCGAAGTTTTCTTTTATTAGCCTCGTAATTGCGATAGAATGCATAGCCGTATCTTCGATAACCAATATTCATCGATTCTTTATACAGTGATACGGGGTAGAATGTCATTGCGGGTCATGCCAGTGATATATTGTTATGATCATTATTTTAATATATTTAAAATGGTTGTTGCGGTTAAACCAGGAATATTCCTTGGGGTTTTTTTTCTTCTTCTCGAAAATTACGCTTGCGGGTAGTACGTGTTGTTACAGCAACCTCGCTGTTACTTTCTACGCATTTCGGTCTTTCAAAAGCAAATTTGTGTCCATTTTTAGTGCGATCTCTTGGTTGAATATGACCCTGACCTTTAATAACCGCTGCTGTAACATGTTGTCGAGGTGAAATGCAATAATTTCCGAAGATTGGCTTCTAAATCATGCCATATGCCTTCTTCGGCAAAAGGGGTGAGTGTTGGAGTGCAGGAAGGTATATGCAATTACATTGTTTTAACTTGTAATGGTCGATTTTAATCCATGGCTTGTCATTTTTGATCGGAAATCACAGGAGTGGGTGGGTGGGAGCTTGTTTGTGTTATTATTAGAGTGTAAAGCGTTGATATAGATAAAACTTCACATCAAATAATCTTGAAACAAGGAACCAAAAGTAGTCCGCAGAATTTATCGATGTGTAAAAAATTCTAGATCAGTATCACGTGACCGTTTACATCCAATCAAAACGTAGAAAACGCATTCAATTCATAAAAATTGGAATTATTAATTTTTAATAAAATGTTTGTCATATTTGTTTCGTGTATTTGTTCAACAAGTGGGTGAGTATTAAAAATAAGGGGTCATAATTTAATTTTAAGATAGTTTGATTATTTTGCGGTGGAATCTCGCAAGCACATAAAATAAAATATTTCACAGATTTGTTCAAATTATTGTTATCATGTGCTCTGAATATTTGCTTACTACTTAATAACTCCAAAATTGAAATATAGATAATTTTCACGAAATTAGGCCTTCCCAAGTGCAATGAGGACTTATTCAAAGTCAGGCGAGTCATACCAGCTGACTCGGTTGTGTAAAAGCTGGAAGATTTGAAATGAGAAGATGTGGTTGTATGAGCGTATCGGGGGACTTATCATATTTATATAGGCATCCAAATTTAAAATACGGGAGTTTCTTTGGGGACAAATAATTATGTAGGTCAGAGGTTTAACATTGGAATGGTATTATAGGGAAAAACGTGTTTATAGGGACACATGAGTTTATTGGGACAAAGAGTACAATTGTTAGAGTTGACCTCAATGTGCGTCACTATAGGTACGTATGGGAAATCCTATATTACATTTGTCAATAGGTGTAACATGGGAATGATATTATAGGGACAAGTGTGTTTTCAGGGACAAATGTGTTTTCAGGGACAAACGTGTTTATTGGGACAAACGTGTTTTCAGGGACAAACGTGTTTATTGGGACAAATGTGTTTATTGGGACACGGGAATGCTAATGTTAAAACTGTGAATTAAAAAATGATCGACGGTTTACTGGGACGAACGAAAATGTTAACGTTAAAATAATAGTGGGGGAAATATGGTCGACTGTTTATATGGACAAGGGAAAATGTAATGGTAACTTTGTGATTTCTAAAGGCCATTTCCATTTCGAAAAATTTATGGGAACGTACGGGAAAAGTAATACTTTGATGTAATATCTAACAAACACTTTTTGAATATTATTCAGCTTCTAATATTTGATAGCAGTCCAACACACAGCCCTGTCATCCAGCCAAAGGGTGGGAGTGCTTATATACGCATACTTTCACACAAACATACAAATGTACTATCACTCAAAAAGGTATCAACTGTTTATAAACACAATACAATACCCTTACATACAAACACACTATCCCAAGAAAAGGGGGGGGGGGGGGGGGGGGTATTTTGAGTTTGTCAACAACATACACAAATACATACACATACATACATTAAACAAAAATGACTGACTGACTGATGGATTAAAGTCGCCTATGCATTCGAGTGCTTTCGCGACTGGTTGTGGCCCCTGGATGGGCGATTAGCCCCCTATTGGGGCACTTAGCCCCGGGCTGGGCTTTTCAGCATACAGGAGGTATGAGCATGGTGCCATCACAGCCGCCTATTATCTACAGCGTACCTTTCAGTCCGGCAACGAGGAAAGGCGGAGAGGACCCCTGAAAGAGGCAGCGCAAAACGCCACCGCAAGGCCCTCGAGACAACCCCGGAGCAATAAAAATAAAAATATCAATCACTAGGGATTATAGTCGCTTATGCACTGTGTGCTTGTGCGACTTGTTTCAGGCCTTGGCTGGACCTGAGGCCCCTGGCGGGGCTCTCTGCCCTTGGCTGGGCGATAGCCCCTCTAAGGGGGTACTCGGCCTAGGTTGGATGCCGCCCCAGACTGGGCAACATTGCTCCCCTAGAGAGGCACTTAGCCCTGTGCTGGGCTTTTAGCCCAAGTGCTGGGCCTTTACTATAGCTTTTCCGGCAGACCTTAGACCCTTGACACTCAGTCCATATCCACACAGCTGGCGAGGAAAGGAGGAGACGGAACCCAGAAAAGGCCGCGCAAAAACACCACGGAAGCGCCCCGGGGACAGCCACACAGGGCACACCAAGACCCGCAACCACGCGCCCCGACCTAACGGCTAGGTCGGTTTTAATGTCACATCTAGTCCAGTTGTGCTAATGGACGTCCTTATACCAATGTTGTGTAAGCCACCCATTCAATTGGCAGAGCATTCATTGAGTTATCAGTTTGGTGCATTGGGTATTATTATTTAATATGAATTTTGTGTACATTGTGTACTTGTCCGTTTTCCGAAAATATTTCCCAATCTGGAGGAAGGTTTGCCCTTCCATTTTTATTATTTCAATTTGGTGCCTGTGTAGGTTTTGTTTTTTGACGACGAGGAGGGATCGAAAGGATCATGATTGTTTTGTAGTGGGGTCTTCATGAGCCAAATTGAAGACCCTTGCTTTCTGCGTTAACTGGGACCCTTTCTCTCAACCCCCACATTTGACTAACGGGGGTCTTAGTGAGGAATCTGTTGAGTCAGCACAGGCTTGAGACTATCAGGATCTCACCCGGGTGTATACTAGTATGGTTTACCTAGCACCCGTTTTGTACCCGTTTGCTTGTCTTGTGGGAGGTGTGAGGAGAGGGTTTGGTGTCCATTATGAGCTGGGTACTGCAATACCTCCTTCTCGCAGGGCCATACCAAAATAAAAATAATGAAAGCGCTGCTTTATATGCTTGAAGCACGGACGCGAAGGAAACATCATTTGCAGAAAATACAACCCAGACTGAATATCTAAGAAAACAGAAATCGTGTAGACATAAAATAAAACATGTTTTAAATTTTTTACATAGATTTACACTAGAGTAAGGGAGTGTTTATAGATACACTTTATACCCACACAAGCATACCATACTCCACACGAACACACTATACCCAACAAACAAACATGTTATACGGGAAGCGGTATGTGATGTTTTTTTGGTGGGAAAGACAATTACACACACAAAGGTAAACATTGATACGTATTTTTAATTTTTATTGGTTTTTGTCCATGATGATATATTATGCATATTTAATTTGCATTGTGTGTTTTTGACTTTTGACCATAATTGAGTGCAGGAGTATCGACCTACCTGAGTAATATTTCATTTTTTTGTGAACACCATATTAGATAGCAAATTTTTGTCTATGATTGCAGATTATATATTAAGATTATTATTATTTGTACGTAAACATGTTTATTTGGATTCGAGTTCAGTGCATTGGTTCTGGTGTACCTGCTGTTTGCCATGTTCTTTACTCAAGTTTTAGTAATAGACCTGATATTGTTGACAATTTAGAACGTTCTTGAAATAAACGTTTGACTCTTATTCTGGTCCTCATACCGTGAATTATTTTTTATATTACGGACAAGTAAACAGAAATACTTTATTACTATCAAAGCAGCCAATATGGGATCATTCTTTTAGCTGTGTTAAATTTTAATTTTAGAGGATTTTTTTTAAAATTATTCACTGAAATTACAAAGTGCTCAATAATACTTTCGGACTAAATCACTATTTATTATTATTGTGAACTTATTTACAGACATTTTGGATTATATCATTGTCATACATCAAGACTGTTAGCACAGCAGCACTATTCCAGACCATTGGTACATCAGAACTTTCAGAATTAAAATTCATTTGGAAAACCACTAGAATTTATTCGGAATCCTCAATACATTTGGACTTGTGATATAATTTTTATGACTATTTGGGATTTCATTCACAATACTGTATGTTCTTTTTAAAGGCTTACTTTTAATTCTAGGAAAATAAATTATTTGTTGTTTTTTACAAAACTTGCTGTTTTTTTTTTTCTTTTTTTTTTCTCATTCTTAGCTTACGACCATAGTGTCGTAACAACATACAAACACATATTATCGTTCATGAAACTGTTTCGTATATCTCCTTCCTCTAGATGTGTGTGGCCCTGAAAAAGCCCTTTCTGTTAGGTGAATGGTCCTGGCTTTAACACCTGGCAGGGCGGTCACGTTTTACCAGAGGCACACAACAGCACAGGGTGCCCCCTTTCTAAATGAGAAGTCTTTCGTCTCCATCAGACAATACATTTATTCTCATCCCTCATGCTACTGCTGCCGCTGTTGACGTTGTTGCTACGGCTGCTGTTTCTTCTGGCGTAGCCTTTGACTTTGTCCTAGTCTTCTTTTTCTTGGATTATTTCTTCGCGCAGGACATCTTATGTTAGGATCTGTGTCATTTTTAAGAATATGACGTTCATCTTTCCGTGTTGCTTTTATTGATGAGGCGATTCCTGATCCGGTGTATGTGTACCATGGCTTCACTCAATCGGGCAATCTTCGAGCGTGGTTTTAGCTGTTAACGAGTCAATGATAATTAACTAGACTGGTATACGCACCGCTGTCTATCTTAAAAGCACGAACGTGACCTAAACCATGATCAAGATAGATAGAGACATATTTGAAAGAATATTTCCATACGATTTTGTTTTAATAAAAAAGGTGAACATTTCTTTTTAAAAAACCAACATGTTTAATAATAATAATAAGGAACTTATTTTGCACAAAAACAAAGAAACAAAATTAACCATGAACATATATACTAGGTTGACAATGTTGTGTTGTCCAAGTGTAGAATGTTCCGAATCAATTCCAATAATCTCGAATGTCTTGATGTACCACAATCAGGTAATCCAGAATGTCTTTGAATTAATTCTCAATAATAATAAATTGTGCTTTTGTCCAAAAAGCAATGAGCACTTTGTAGTGCCAATAAATAATTTAAATAAACGATTCTTTTCAAATTAGATCTCAACACAACTATAAATAATTCTAGCAATGATATTAAAAGAGGAATAAATAATTGTTTACAAATCACCACGTGACTTATATCGCAATAGCATTTCTGGAACAGCTATTGAAAACTTCCATCCAATTGTCAACAAGCTCTCTTCCAGAAAATTCTAAACTCATAAACAAGGTTATGACTTGAACTCAAGTTTTCGTAAATATCTTAAAACCCACAAAATTCAGGAAAGTAAAACCTCTACCCCAAATCACAGACACAGGTCAAGAACACAATTACAATGAAATGTAAGTAACACACTTCTCCGTTCATGTCTTCTAATTCATATTCAGGAGGATCGCGTACATATAATAGTCTGGTGACACCACAGAATCCGGTTGTCCAGTCTGGTAAATGACTTTGTCAAATGTGCGTTTGGTTTTTCCATGCGACCTTCTTTGAATTCGGAGATAAATGAAGTATCTGTTGTTTGCACCATCAATTGGGTTCATTCCATCGCTTGCATGGAACTAAAAGCAGTTTTAATTTCATAAGATTTAAACGTACAAGTGTGATGTCTTTCCAGAAAATGCTGTTCTTTTTATCTTCTTTTTGTTTCTCCTTATATCAAGACTTGTGCTAAAAGTCGTCCAACAATCGATCCGTACAAAGTAGCAGACAATTTTACCAAGGGTTCTATCATCATTCGTAGAATTTCTCCTCGCTGAACCCGCAAGTTGTTCCTTTGAGAAAGGAACATATTTTAAGATGAAGACTATAAAAGAAAAGAAGTATGATCAAGTCAAAATTTGTTTGGCTTCAATCCGAATCAGTTAGTGGAAATTCGCAGGACAAAAATGGAAGACGTGAAAATCAGATCAAGGTCAAAGTGAATTGAAGAAGTATAACTGGTATCAAAATATGTCAGTAATTTTGGAAACTAGACACTAAATGCGTAAAATGATGCCTAATCGGATCGAACATAAACACATACTCGGTCAAACATTTATCAGAAGTTATATTCTTATCAACAGGTGGACCCAGTTGATGTCTAATCTTTCCTTAACTACAGGGATTTTCTTAAACTAGACAGTGCACAGAAAGAATCTTTGAAAGGCCATGTAACTGTATAACTTAAGCAAATGAAGTCTAAAATACATTATCAAATAATAAAACACCGGATCACATAGGGTTACAATCGAATTTTATAAAGTTCTAGATAGAAATGTTTTCATATTATGCTAGGGCCGTTAATTATGCATATAATATTGGGGAGCTATCATTAAGACAAAAGGAAGGCGTAATAACTTGTTTTCCTAAATGGTACAATTCCAAACAGTATTTGAAGATTTGGAGCCCAATCTCTTTACTAAATGTATTGCAAATAAACTAAAGCATTTTCTTCCAGGAATTATTAATAATGATCAAACTGGTTTCATCAAGGAAAGATATAATGGAGAAAGTTTTCGCACCCTATATGATCTCACATTTGATACAAAGTAAGTATCATATACCTAGTCGTATTCGCTAAATAGACTTTGAAATAGCTTTTGATTCGGTTTCATGACCTTTCATTGGTAGAGTATTATTCTTTTTAAATTTTGTAGGAGACTTTAAAACTTTGATAAAGCGGTTTTGCAAAACTAATAAAGAATGTATTATTGTAAACTAACAATACTCATCGTGGTTTAACATTAGAAGATGTTGCGGGCAAGGTGAGAACCTTTCCCCATATATTTTTTCTGTGTGCAGATATATTTGCCCACATGATCGGGAAATATTACAACATTAACGGCACAAAAATAAATCATATAAAATATCTTATTTCACAGTTTACATATGTTATCATGTTTTGTTCATTCTAACCAAGCTTTATGTCACCCTTTGGTCTGTAATATTTCACTGATTCATCACTCTTGATGCTCTGAAAAGTCCCTGAAATCAGAACTTAATCTCATTTATCAACTCTGTAAATTATCAGGCCTTGTATAAATACCGACAAATCAAAAGCAGTCTGGAATGGAAGTAGAGCAGGTAGCAGTTTAAAATAGTACTCAGAATACCATTTAGATTATGTATTGATTTTAATATATTTACCATGGCATACAATTTTCAACGTAGCTTAACAATGTAGTTAAATTAATCTATGATATGAAAATTATGGAAATTAAAAATCTACTTCTGAATTGATGAAAAGAATCACTTACCAAATTTCATTAACCATTTTTTGTACAATTAAAGTTTATAAAACTTTGGTATTATCAACACTTTACCTTCTGCAACTGAGCTTACCCAATCCTCTTCATGATGTGCTTTAGGAACTAGATTCTCATGTTTATAAGGTTTTTTTTGAGTGATGCAAGAGACAAAATAAAAAACTAATAATTATTAACGACTAGCACACGGTTTGTCTTAAAATAGCTGATATTAATATGTTTGGGGATTCTATTAAGATAGTCAGGATCAGAGGAATGGTTACTTTTCAGCCCAAATGAAAATATAAATATTTTACTTGCTCTTCTCCAACATTGAATTATTTTTCCTATTTGGATTAGATTTTCCTAAAGGAGTTTAAAAATTTATATTTCCAGCTTACCTAAAATTGTTTAAGCTTACTGTTGTAAACTAAGAAGAATTCTTTCAAAGACAAATATAGAGGAATCATATCATTATCGGAAATTCTTCTGTAATGTATAAACACTGGAGTGAAAGGTCATCTTGTTCAAATAAGTTTTTAAATGAAGATAGTTCATGTGCAGTTTCGTAATAAGCACGATTTCCATGTACATTTCCTAGAATTTCATATACTTGTATGTGCCTGTTATGTATATCTATTCGTTTTATTATTTAATATTTGAATTGTTTGTTAGGTTTTTGAAACATTTTGGGTTTACTTCTTTCTATTACTTGGTTTATGACAGAGTCGTAAAAGTGCCATAAAGACCAAGAGAAACATATTTGATGCAAGTATGAATTCTGATATATACAATACCATGTATGCACCCATCTATATCACTTACAGTCATGGATATACAAGGCTGTAATGGAGTTTACAAAACATTCTTTTCAAATATTCATGAGCCAACCTCGATTGCAACATGGAATACGTATTCAAAAACTTAAATGATAATGAATGGAATCTGTTTTATTTTAATTGCAATACAAAGTAACAAGAAGTCCTACACTTAAACGGTATCAAACTAAGATTTTAAACAGAATTTTGACAATAAATAATTTTCCGAAACTCCATTTGAAAAGTTTCAAGTAATTTGTATTCTCTCTCTCTCTCTCTCTCT